>WWNC01000366.1:0-43404 GCA_011125475.1 Melanerpes aurifrons
GGAGCCTCTCTAGAGGCCTCTGGAGCCAATGGGAGCGTCTGTAGAGCCCGGGGGAGCCTCTCTAGTGGCCTGTGGAGCCAATTGGAGCGTCTATAGAGCCAGGGGGAGCCTCTCAAGAGGCCTATGGAGCCAATGGGAGCGTCTATAGAGCCCGGGGGAGCCTCTCTAGTGGCCTATGGAGCCAATGGGAGCGTCTATAGAGCCAATGGGAGCCTCCCTAGAGGCCTATGGAGCCAATGGGAGCGTCTATAGAGCCATGGGGAGCCTCTGTAGTGGCCTATGGAGCCAATGGGAGCGTCTATAGAGCCATGGGGAGCCTCTGTAGTGGCCTATGGAGCCAATGGGAGCGTCTATAGAGCCATGGGGAGCCTCTGTAGTGGCCTATGGAGCCAATGGGAGCGTCTATAGAGCCCGGGGGAGCCTCTCTAGTGGCCTATGGAGCCAATGGGAGCGTCTATAGAGTCATGGGGAGCCTCTCTAGTGGCCTATGGAGCCAATGGGAGCGTCTATAGTGCCCGGGGGAGCCTCTCTAGAGGCCTATGGAGCCAATGGGAGCGTCTATAGAGCCCGGGGGAGCCTCTCTAGTGGCCTATGGAGCCAATGGGAGCATCTATAGAGACCGGGGGAGCCTCTCTAGTGGCCTATGGAGCCAATGGGAGCGTCTATAGAGCCCGGGGAGCCTCTCTAGTGGCCTATGGAGCCAATGGGAGCGTCTATAGAGCCCGGGGGAGCCTCTCTATTGGCCTAAGGAGCCAATGGGAGCGTCTATAGAGCGCGGGGGAGCCTCTCTAGTGGCCTATGGAGCCAATGGGAGCGTCTATAGAGCCCGGGGGATCCTATCTAGAGGCCTATGGAGCCAATGGGAGGGTCTATAGAGCCCGGGGGAGCCTCTCTAGTGGCCTATGGAGCCAATGGGAGCGTCTATAGAGCCCATGGGAGGCACTCTAGAGGCCTATGGAGCCAATGGGAGCGTCTATAGATCTCGGGGGAGCCTCTCTAGTGGCCTATGGAGCCAATGGGAGCGTCTCTAGAGCGCGGGGGAGCCTCTCCAGCGGCCTCTGGAGCCAATGGGAGCGTCTATAGAGCCCGTGGGAGCATCTCTAGTGGCCTATGGAGCCAATGGGAGCGTCTATAGAGCCCGTGGGAGCCTCTCTAGTGGCCTATGGAGCCAATGGGAGCGTCTATAGAGCCCGGGAGCCTCTCTAGAGGCCTATGGAGCCAATGGGAGGGTCTATAGTGCCCGGGGGAGCCTCTCTAGTGGCCTATGGAGCCAATGGGAGCGTCTATAGAGCCCGGGGAGCCTCTCTAGTGGCCTATGGAGTCAATGGGAGCGTTTATAGAGCCCGGGGGAGCCTCTCTAGTGGCCTATGGAGCCAATGGGAGCGTCTATAGAGGCCTTGGGATCCTCTCTATTGGCGTGTGAAGCCAAAGGGAGCATCTATAGAGCCCGGGGGAGCCTCTCTAGTGGCCTATGGAGCCAATGGGAGCGTCTATAGAGCCCGGGGAGCCTTTCTAGTGGCCTATGGAGCCAATGGGAGCGTCTATAGAGCCCGAGGGAGCCTCTCTAGTGGCCTATGGAGCCAATGGGAGCGTCTATAGAGCCCGGGGGAGCCTCTCTAGAGGCCTGTGGAGCCAATGGGAGCGTCTATAGAGCCCGGGGGAGCCTCTCTAGTGGCCTCTGGAGCCAATGGGAGCGTCTATAGAGCCCGGGGGAGCCTATCTAGAGGCCTATGGAGCCAATGGGAGCGTCTATAGAGCCCGGGGGAGCCTCTCTAGTGGCCTATGGAGCCAATGGGTGCGTCTATAGAGCCCGGGGGAGCCTCTCTGATGGCCTATGGAGCCAATGGGAGCGTCTATAGAGCCATGGGGAGCCTCTGTAGTGGCCTATGGAGCCAATGGGAGTGTCTATATTGCCGGGGGGAGCCTCTGTAGAGGCCGATAGAGCCAAATGGAGCGTCTATGGAGCCCGTGGGAGCCTCTCTAGAGGCCTCTGGATCCAATGGGTGCGTCTCTAGAGCCCGGCGGAGCATCTCTAGTGGCCTAAGGAGCGTCTATAGAGCTTGGGGGAGACTCTCTAGTGGCCTATGGAGCCAATGGGAGCGTCTATAGAGCCTGGGGGAGCCTCTCTAGTGGCCTATGGAGCCAATTGGAGCGTCTATAGAGCCCGGGGGAGCCTCTCTAGTGGCCTATGGAGCCAATGGGAGCGTCTATAGAGCCCGGGGGAGCCTCTCTAGTGGCCTATGGAGCCAATGGGAGCGTCTATAGAGCCCATGGGAGCCTCTCTAGTGGCCTATGGAGCCAATGGGAGCGCCTATAGAGCCCGGGGAGCGTCTCTAGTGGCCTATGGAGCCAATGGGAGCGTCTATAGAGCCCGGGGAGCCTCTCTAGTGGCCTATGGAGCCAATGGGAGCGTCTATAGAGCCCGGGGGAGCCTCTCTAGTGGCCTATGGAGCCAATGGGAGCGTCTATAGAGCCGGGGAGAGCCTCTCTAGTGGCCTATGGAGCCAATGGGAGCATCTATAGAGCCCGGGGAGCCTCTCTAGTGGCCTATGGAGCCAATGGGAGCGTCTATAGAGCCCGGGGAGCCTCTCTAGAGGCCTATGGAGCCAATGGGAGGGTCTATAGAGCCCGGGGGAGCCTCTCTAGTGACCTATGGAGCCAATGGGAGCGTCTATAGAGCCCTGGGGAGCCTCTCTAGTGGCCTATGGAGCCAATGGGAGCGTCTATAGAGCCCGGGGAGCCTCTCTAGTGGCCTATGGAGCCAATGGGAGCGTCTATGGAGCCCGGGGGAGCCTCTCTAGTGGCCTATGGAGCCAATGGGAGCGTCTATAGAGCCCGGGGAGCCTCTCTAGTGGCCTATGGAGCAAATGGGAGCGTCTATAGAGCCCGGGGAGCCTCTCTAGAGGCCTATGGAGCCAATGGGAGCGTCTATAGAGCCCGGTGGGAGCCTCTCTAGAGGCCTATGGAGCCAATGGGAGCGTCTATAGAGCCTTGGGGAGCCTCTATAGTGGCCTATGGAGCCAATGGGAGCGTCTATAGAGCCCGGAGGAGCATCTGTAGAGACTAATATAGCCAATGAGAGCGTCTATAGAGCCCAGGGGACCCTCTCTAGAGGCCTATGGAGCCAATGGGAGCGTCTATAGAGCCCAAGGGAGCCTCTCTATTGGCCTATGGAGCCAATGGGAGCGTCTATAGAGCCCGGGGGAGCCTCTCTAGTGGCCTATGGAGCCAATGGGAGCGTCTATAGAGCCCGGGGGAGCCTCTCTGATGGCCTATGGAGCCAATGGGAGCGTCTATAGAGCCATGGGGAGCCTCTGTAGTGGCCTATGGAGCCAATGGGAGCGTCTATAGAGCCCGGGGGAGCCTCTGTAGAGGCCTATGGAGCCAATGGGAGCGTCTATAGAGCCCGTGGGAGCCTCTCTAGAGGCCTCTGGAGCCAATGGGAGCGTCTATAGAGCCCGGGGAGCCTCTCTAGTGGCCTATGGAGCCAATGGGAGCGTGTCTATAGAGCCCTGGGGAGACTCTCTAGTGGCCTATGGAGCCAATGGGAGCGTCTATAGAGCCTGGGGGAGCCTCTCTAGTGGCCTATGGAGCCAATTGGAGCGTCTATAGAGCCCGGGGGAGCCTCTCTAGTGGCCTATGGAGCCAATGGGAGCGTCTATAGAGCCCGGGGGAGCCTCTCTAGTGGCCTATGGAGCCAATGGGAGCGTCTATAGAGCCATGGGGAGCCTCTCTAGTGGCCTATGGAGCCAATGGGAGTGTCTATAGAGCCCGGGGGAGCCTCTCTATTGGCCTATGGAGCCAATGGGAGCGTCTATAGAGTCATGGAGAGCCTCTCTAGTGGCCTATGGAGCCAATGGGAGCGCCTATAGTGCCCGGGGGAGCGTCTCTAGAGGCCTGTGGAGCCAATGGGAGCGTCTATAGAGCCCGGGGGAGCCTCTCTAGTGGCCTATGGAGCCAATGGGAGCGTCTATAGAGACCGGGGGCACCTCTCTATTGGCCTATAGAGCCAATGGAAGCGTCTATAGAGCCCGGCGGAGCCTCTCTAGTGGCCAATGGTAGCCAATGGGAGCGCCTATAGAGCCCGGGGGAGCCTCTCTAGTGGCCTATGGAGCCAATGGGAGCGTCTATAGAGCCCGGGGAGCCTATCTAGTGGCCTATGGAGCCAATGGGAGGGTCTATAGAGCCCGGGGGAGCCTCTCTAGTGGCCTATGGAGCCAATGGGAGCGTCTATAGAGCCTGGGGAGCCTCTCTAGTGGCCTATGGAGCCAATGGGAGCGTCTATAGAGCCCGGGGGAGCCTCTCTAGTGGCCTATGGAGCCAATGGGAGCGTCTATAGAGCCTGGGAGCCTCTCTAGTGGCCTATGGAGCCAATGGGAGCGTCTATAGAGCCCGGGGAGCCTCTAGTGGCCTATGGAGTCAATGGGAGCGTCTATAGAGCCCGGGGGAGCCTCTAGAGGCCTATGGAGCCAATGGGAGCGTCTATAGAGCCCGGGGGAGCATCTCTAGAGGCTAATAGAGCCAATGGGAGCGTCTATAGAGCCTTGGGAGCCTCTATAGTGGCCTATGGAGCCAATGGGAGCGTCTATAGAGCCCGGAGGAGCATCTGTAGTGGCCTATGGAGCCAATGGGAGCGTCTATAGAGCCCGGGGGAGCCTCTCTAGTGGCCTATGGAGCCAATGGGAGCGTCTATAGAGCCCAAGGGAGCCTCTCTAGTGGCCTATGGAGCCAATGGGAGCGTCTATAGAGCCCGGGGGAGCCTCTCTAGTGGCCTATGGAGCCAATGGGAGCATGTATAGAGCCCGGTGGAGCCTCTCTAGAGGCCTATGAAGCCAATGGGAGCGTCTATAGAGCCCGGGGGAGCCTCTCTAGTGGCCTAAGGAGCCAATGGGAGCGTCTATGGAGCCCGGGGGAGCCTCTCTAGTGGCCTATGGAGCCAATGGGAGCGTCTATAGAGCCCGGGTGAGCCTCTGTAGAGGCCTCTGGAGCCAATGGGAGCGTCTATAGAGCCCGGGGGAGCCTCTCTAGTGGCCTATGGAGCCAATGGGAGCGTCTATAGAGCCCGTGGGAGCCTCTCTAGTGGCCTATGGAGCCAATGGGAGCATCTATAGAGCCCGGCGGAGCCTCTCTATTGACGTATGAAGCCAATGGGAGCGTCTATAGAGCCCAGCGGAGCCTCTCTTGTGGCCTATGGAGACAATGGGAGCGTCTATAGAGCCCGGGGGAGTCTCTCTAGTGGACTATGGAGCCAATGGGAGCGTCTATAGAGCCCGGGGGAGCCTCTATAGTGGCCTATGGAGCCAATGGGAGCGTCTATAGAGCCCGGGGAGCCTCTCTAGTGGCCTATGGAGCCAATGGGAGCGTCTATAGAGCCCGGGGGACCCTCTCTAGTGGCCTATGGAGCCAATGGGAGCGTCTATAGAGCCCGGGGGAGACTCTCTAGTGGCCTATGGAGCCAATGAGAGCGTCTATAGAGCCCGGGGGAGCCTCTCTAGTGGCCTATGGAGCCAATGGGAGCGTCTATAGAGCCCGGGGGAGCCTCTCTAGTGGCCTATGGAGCCAATGGGAGCGTCTATAGAGCCCGTGGGAGCCTCTCTAGTGGCCTATGGAGCCAATGGGATCGTCTATAGAGCCGGGGGGAGCCGCTATAGTGGCCTAAGGAGCCAATGGGAACGTCTATAGAGCCCGGGGGAAGCTATGTAGAGGCCTATGGAGCCAATGGGAGCGTCTATAGAACCCGGAGGAGCATCTCTAGAGACTAATATAGCCAATGGGAGCGTTTATAGAGCCTTGGGGAGCCTCTGTACTGGCCTATGGAGCCAATGGGAGCGTCTATAGAGCCCGGGGGAGCCTCTCTAGTGGCCTATGGAGCCAATGGGAGCGTCTATAGAGCCCGGGGGAGCCTCTCTATTGGCCTATGGAGCCAATGGGAGCGTCTATAGAGCCCTGGGGAGCCTCTCTAGTGGCCTATGGAGCCAATGGGAGCGTCTATAGAGCCCGGGGGAGCCTCTCTAGTGGCCTATGGAGCCAATGGGAGCGTCTATAGAGCCCGGGGAGCCTCTCTAGTGGCCTATGGAGCCAATGGGAGCGTCTATAGAGCCCGGGGAGCCTCTCTAGTGGCCTATGGAGCCAATGGGAGCGTCTATAGAGCCGTGGGAGCCTCTCTAGTGGCCTATGGAGCCAATGGGAGCGTCTATAGAGCCCGGGGGAGCCTCTCTAGTGGCCTATGGAGCCAATGGGAGTCTATAGAGCCCGGGGAGCCTCTCTAGTGGCCTATGGAGCCAATGGGAGCGTCTATAGAGCCCGGGGAGCCTCTCTAGTGGCCTATGGAGCCAATGGGAGCGTCTATAGAGCCCGGGGAGCCTCTCTAGTGGCCTATGGAGCCAATGGGAGCGTCTATAGAGCCCGGGGAGCCTCTCTAGTGGCCTATGGAGCCAATGGGAGCGTCTATAGAGCCCGGGGAGCCTCTCTAGTGGCCTATGGAGCCAATGGGAGCGTCTATAGAGCCGGGGAGCCTCTCTAGTGGCCTATGGAGCCAATGGGAGCGTCTATAGAGCCCGGGGAGCCTCTCTAGTGGCCTATGGAGCCAATGGGAGCGTCTATAGAGCCGGGGAGCCTCTCTAGTGGCCTATGGAGCCAATGGGAGCGTCTATAGAGCCCGGGAGCCTCTCTAGTGGCCTATGGAGCCAATGGGAGCGTCTATAGAGCCCGGGGAGCCTCTCTAGTGGCCTATGGAGCCAATGGGAGCGTCTATAGAGCCCGGGGAGCCTCTCTAGTGGCCTATGGAGCCAATGGGAGCGTCTATAGAGCCCGGGGAGCCTCTCTAGTGGCCTATGGAGCCAATGGGAGCGTCTATAGAGCCCGGGAGCCTCTCTAGTGGCCTATGGAGCCAATGGGAGCGTCTATAGAGCCCGGGGAGCTCTCTAGTGGCCTATGGAGCCAATGGGAGCGTCTATAGAGCCCGTGGGAGCCTCTCTAGTGGCCTATGGAGCCAATGGGAGCGTCTATAGAGCCCGGGGAGCCTCTCTAGTGGCCTATGGAGCCAATGGGAGCGTCTATAGAGCCCGGGAGCCTCTCTAGTGGCCTATGGAGCCAATGGGAGCGTCTATAGAGCCCGGGAGCCTCTCTAGTGGCCTATGGAGCCAATGGGAGCATCTATAGAGCCCGGGAGCCTCTCTAGTGGCCTATGGAGCCAATGGGAGCGTCTATAGAGCCCGGGGAGCCTCTCTAGTGGCCTATGGAGCCAATGGGAGCGTCTATAGAGCCCGGGGAGCCTCTCTAGTGGCCTATGGAGCCAATGGGAGCGTCTATAGAGCCCGGGGAGCCTCTCTAGTGGCCTATGGAGCCAATGGGAGCGTCTATAGAGCCCGGGGAGCTCTCTAGTGGCCTATGGAGCCAATGGGAGCGTCTATAGAGCCCGGGGAGCCTCTCTAGTGGCCTATGGAGCCAATGGGAGCGTCTATAGAGCCCGGGGAGCCTCTCTAGTGGCCTATGGAGCCAATGGGAGCGTCTATAGAGCCCGGGGAGCCTCTCTAGTGGCCTATGGAGCCAATGGGAGCGTCTATAGAGCCCGGGGAGCTCTCTAGTGGCCTATGGAGCCAATGGGAGCGTCTATAGAGCCCGGGGAGCCTCTCTAGTGGCCTATGGAGCCAATGGGAGCGTCTATAGAGCCCGGGGAGCCTCTCTAGTGGCCTATGGAGCCAATGGGAGCGTCTATAGAGCCCGGGGAGCCTCTCTAGTGGCCTATGGAGCCAATGGGAGCGTCTATAGAGCCCGGGGAGCCTCTCTAGTGGCCTATGGAGCCAATGGGAGCGTCTATAGAGCCCGGGGAGCTCTCTAGTGGCCTATGGAGCCAATGGGAGCGTCTATAGAGCCCGGGGGAGCCTCTCTAGTGGCCTATGGAGCCAATGGGAGCGTCTATAGAGCCCGTGGGAGCCCTCTAGTGGCCTATGGAGCCAATGGGAGCGTCTATAGAGCCCGGGGGAGCCTCTGTAGTGGCCTATGGAGCCAATGGGAGCGTCTATAGAGCCCGGGAGAGCCTGTCTAGTGGCCTATGGAGCCAATGGGAGCGTCTATAGAGCCCTGGGAGCCTCTCTAGTGGCCTATGGAGCCAATGGGAGCGTCTATAGAGCCCGTGGGAGCCTCTCTAGTGGCCTATGGAGCCAATGGGAGCGTCTATAGAGCCCGGGGGAGCCTCTCTAGTGGCCTATGGAGCCAATGGGAGCGTCTATAGAGCCCGGGGAGCCTCTCTAGTGGCCTATGGAGCCAATGGGAGCGTCTATAGAGCCCGGGGAGCCTCTCTAGTGGCCTATGGAGCCAATGGGAGCGTCTATAGAGCCCGGGGAGCCTCTCTAGTGGCCTATGGAGCCAATGGGAGCGTCTATAGAGCCCGGGGAGCCTCTCTAGTGGCCTATGGAGCCAATGGGAGCGTCTATAGAGCCCGTGGGAGCCTCTGTAGTGGCCTATGGAGCCAATGGGAGCGTCTATAGAGCCCGGGAGAGCCTGTCTAGTGGCCTATGGAGCCAATGGGAGCGTCTATAGAGCCCTGGGAGCCTCTCTAGTGGCCTATGGAGCCAATGGGAGCGTCTATAGAGCCTGGGAGCCTCTCTAGTGGCCTATGGAGCCAATGGGAGCGTCTATAGAGCCCGGGGAGCCTCTCTAGTGGCCTATGGAGCCAATGGGAGCGTCTATAGAGCCCGGGGGAGCCTCTAGTGGCCTATGGAGCCAATGGGAGCGTCTATAGAGCCCGGGGAGCCTCTCTAGTGGCCTATGGAGCCAATGGGAGCGTCTATAGAGCCCGGGGAGCCTCTCTAGTGGCCTATGGAGCCAATGGGAGCGTCTATAGAGCCCGGGGAGCCTCTCTAGTGGCCTATGGAGCCAATGGGAGCGTCTATAGAGCCCGGGGGAGCCTCTCTAGTGGCCTATGGAGCCAATGGGAGCGTCTATAGAGCCCGGGGAGCTCTCTAGTGGCCTATGGAGCCAATGGGAGCGTCTATAGAGCCCGGGGAGCTCTCTAGTGGCCTATGGAGCCAATGGGAGCGTCTATAGAGCCCGGGGAGCTCTCTAGTGGCCTATGGAGCCAATGGGAGCGTCTATAGAGCCGGGGAGCCTCTAGTGGCCTATGGAGCCAATGGGAGCGTCTATAGAGCCCGGGGAGCTCTCTAGTGGCCTATGGAGCCAATGGGAGCGTCTATAGAGCCCGGGGAGCCTCTCTAGTGGCCTATGGAGCCAATGGGAGCGTCTATAGAGCCCGGGGAGCTCTCTAGTGGCCTATGGAGCCAATGGGAGCGTCTATAGAGCCCGGGGAGCCTCTCTAGTGGCCTATGGAGCCAATGGGAGCGTCTATAGAGCCCGGGGAGCCTCTCTAGTGGCCTATGGAGCCAATGGGAGCGTCTATAGAGCCCGGGGAGCCTCTCTAGTGGCCTATGGAGCCAATGGGAGCGTCTATAGAGCCCGGGGAGCTCTCTAGTGGCCTATGGAGCCAATGGGAGCGTCTATAGAGCCCGGGGAGCCTCTCTAGTGGCCTATGGAGCCAATGGGAGCGTCTATAGAGCCCGGGAGCCTCTCTAGTGGCCTATGGAGCCAATGGGAGCGTCTATAGAGCCCGGGAGCCTCTAGTGGCCTATGGAGCCAATGGGAGCGTCTATAGAGCCCGGGGAGCTCTCTAGTGGCCTATGGAGCCAATGGGAGCGTCTATAGAGCCGGGGAGCCTCTCTAGTGGCCTATGGAGCCAATGGGAGCGTCTATAGAGCCCGGGGGAGCCTCTCTAGTGGCCTATGGAGCCAATGGGAGCGTCTATAGAGCCCGGGAGCTCTCTAGTGGCCTATGGAGCCAATGGGAGCGTCTATAGAGCCCGGGGAGCCTCTCTAGTGGCCTATGGAGCCAATGGGAGCGTCTATAGAGCCCGGGGGAGCCTCTCTAGTGGCCTATGGAGCCAATGGGAGCGTCTATAGAGCCCGGGAGCCTCTCTAGTGGCCTATGGAGCCAATGGGAGCGTCTATAGAGCCCGGGGAGCCTCTCTAGTGGCCTATGGAGCCAATGGGAGCGTCTATAGAGCCCGGGGAGCCTCTCTAGTGGCCTATGGAGCCAATGGGAGCGTCTATAGAGCCCGGGAGCCTCTCTAGTGGCCTATGGAGCCAATGGGGAGCGTCTATAGAGCCCGGGGAGCCTCTCTAGTGGCCTATGGAGCCAATGGGAGCGTCTATAGAGCCGGGGAGCCTCTCTAGTGGCCTATGGAGCCAATGGGAGCGTCTATAGAGCCCGGGGGAGCCTCTCTAGTGGCCTATGGAGCCAATGGGAGCGTCTATAGAGCCCGGGGAGCCTCTCTAGTGGCCTATGGAGCCAATGGGAGCGTCTATAGAGCCCGGGGAGCTCTCTAGTGGCCTATGGAGCCAATGGGAGCGTCTATAGAGCCCGTGGGAGCCTCTCTAGTGGCCTATGGAGCCAATGGGAGCGTCTATAGAGCCCGGGGGAGCCTCTCTAGTGGCCTATGGAGCCAATGGGAGCGTCTATAGAGCCCGGGGAGCCTCTCTAGTGGCCTATGGAGCCAATGGGAGCGTCTATAGAGCCCGGGGAGCCTCTCTAGTGGCCTATGGAGCCAATGGGAGCGTCTATAGAGCCCGGGGAGCCTCTCTAGTGGCCTATGGAGCCAATGGGAGAGTCTATAGAGCCCGGGGAGCCTCTCTAGTGGCCTATGGAGCCAATGGGAGCGTCTATAGAGCCCGGGGAGCCTCTCTAGTGGCCTATGGAGCCAATGGGAGCGTCTATAGAGCCCGGGAGCCTCTCTAGTGGCCTATGGAGCCAATGGGAGCGTCTATAGAGCCCGGGGAGCCTCTCTAGTGGCCTATGGAGCCAATGGGAGCGTCTATAGAGCCCGGGGAGCTCTCTAGTGGCCTATGGAGCCAATGGGAGCGTCTATAGAGCCCGGGGAGCTCTCTAGTGGCCTATGGAGCCAATGGGAGCGTCTATAGAGCCCGGGAGCCTCTCTAGTGGCCTATGGAGCCAATGGGAGCGTCTATAGAGCCCGTGGGAGCTCTCTAGTGGCCTATGGAGCCAATGGGAGCGTCTATAGAGCCCGGGGAGCCTCTCTAGTGGCCTATGGAGCCAATGGGAGCGTCTATAGAGCCCGGGGAGCTCTCTAGTGGCCTATGGAGCCAATGGGAGCGTCTATAGAGCCCCGGGGAGCTCTCTAGTGGCCTATGGAGCCAATGGGAGCGTCTATAGAGCCCGGGAGCCTCTCTAGTGGCCTATGGAGCCAATGGGAGCGTCTATAGAGCCCGGGGAGCTCTCTAGTGGCCTATGGAGCCAATGGGAGCGTCTATAGAGCCCGGGGAGCCTCTCTAGTGGCCTATGGAGCCAATGGGAGCGTCTATAGAGCCCGGGGAGCTCTCTAGTGGCCTATGGAGCCAATGGGAGCGTCTATAGAGCCCGGGGAGCCTCTCTAGTGGCCTATGGAGCCAATGGGAGCGTCTATAGAGCCCGGGGAGCCTCTCTAGTGGCCTATGGAGCCAATGGGAGCGTCTATAGAGCCCGGGGAGCTCTCTAGTGGCCTATGGAGCCAATGGGAGCGTCTATAGAGCCCGGGGAGCCTCTCTAGTGGCCTATGGAGCCAATGGGAGCGTCTATAGAGCCCGGGGAGCCTCTCTAGTGGCCTATGGAGCCAATGGGAGCGTCTATAGAGCCCGGGGAGCCTCTCTAGTGGCCTATGGAGCCAATGGGAGCGTCTATAGAGCCCTGGGAGCCTCTCTAGTGGCCTATGGAGCCAATGGGAGCGTCTATAGAGCCCGGGGAGCCTCTCTAGTGGCCTATGGAGCCAATGGGAGCGTCTATAGAGCCCGGGGAGCCTCTCTAGTGGCCTATGGAGCCAATGGGAGCGTCTATAGAGCCCGGGGAGCCTCTCTAGTGGCCTATGGAGCCAATGGGAGCGTCTATAGAGCCCGGGGAGCCTCTCTAGTGGCCTATGGAGCCAATGGGAGCGTCTATAGAGCCCGGGGAGCCTCTCTAGTGGCCTATGGAGCCAATGGGAGCGTCTATAGAGCCCGGGAGCCTCTCTAGTGGCCTATGGAGCCAATGGGAGCGTCTATAGAGCCCGGGGAGCCTCTCTAGTGGCCTATGGAGCCAATGGGAGCGTCTATAGAGCCCGGGGAGCCTCTCTAGTGGCCTATGGAGCCAATGGGAGCGTCTATAGAGCCCGGGGAGCTCTCTAGTGGCCTATGGAGCCAATGGGAGCGTCTATAGAGCCCTGGGAGCCTCTCTAGTGGCCTATGGAGCCAATGGGAGCGTCTATAGAGCCCGGGGAGCCTCTCTAGTGGCCTATGGAGCCAATGGGAGCGTCTATAGAGCCCGGGGAGCCTCTCTAGTGGCCTATGGAGCCAATGGGAGCGTCTATAGAGCCCGGGGAGCTCTCTAGTGGCCTATGGAGCCAATGGGAGCGTCTATAGAGCCCGGGGGAGCCTCTCTAGTGGCCTATGGAGCCAATGGGAGCGTCTATAGAGCCCGGGGAGCCTCTCTAGTGGCCTATGGAGCCAATGGGAGCGTCTATAGAGCCCGGGGAGCCTCTCTAGTGGCCTATGGAGCCAATGGGAGCGTCTATAGAGCCCGGGGAGCTCTCTAGTGGCCTATGGAGCCAATGGGAGCGTCTATAGAGCCCGTGGGAGCCTCTCTAGTGGCCTATGGAGCCAATGGGAGCGTCTATAGAGCCCGGGGGAGCCTCTCTAGTGGCCTATGGAGCCAATGGGAGCGTCTATAGAGCCCGGGGGAGCCTCTCTAGTGGCCTATGGAGCCAATGGGAGCGTCTATAGAGCCCGGGAGCCTCTCTAGTGGCCTATGGAGCCAATGGGAGCGTCTATAGAGCCCGGGGAGCCTCTCTAGTGGCCTATGGAGCCAATGGGAGCGTCTATAGAGCCCGGGGAGCTCTCTAGTGGCCTATGGAGCCAATGGGAGCGTCTATAGAGCCCGGGGAGCCTCTCTAGTGGCCTATGGAGCCAATGGGAGCGTCTATAGAGCCCGTGGGAGCCTCTCTAGTGGCCTATGGAGCCAATGGGAGCGTCTATAGAGCCCCGGGGAGCCTCTCTAGTGGCCTATGGAGCCAATGGGAGCGTCTATAGAGCCCGGGGAGCCTCTAGTGGCCTATGGAGCCAATGGGAGCGTCTATAGAGCCCGGGGAGCCTCTCTAGTGGCCTATGGAGCCAATGGGAGCGTCTATAGAGCCGGGGGAGCCTCTCTAGTGGCCTATGGAGCCAATGGGAGCGTCTATAGAGCCCGGGGAGCCTCTCTAGTGGCCTATGGAGCCAATGGGAGCGTCTATAGAGCCCGGGGAGCCTCTCTAGTGGCCTATGGAGCCAATGGGAGCGTCTATAGAGCCCGGGAGCCTCTCTAGTGGCCTATGGAGCCAATGGGAGCGTCTATAGAGCCCGGGGAGCCTCTCTAGTGGCCTATGGAGCCAATGGGAGCGTCTATAGAGCCCGGGAGCCTCTCTAGTGGCCTATGGAGCCAATGGGAGCGTCTCTATAGAGCCGGGGAGCCTCTAGTGGCCTATGGAGCCAATGGGAGCGTCTATAGAGCCCGGGGAGCTCTCTAGTGGCCTATGGAGCCAATGGGAGCGTCTATAGAGCCCCGGGGGAGCCTCTCTAGTGGCCTATGGAGCCAATGGGAGCGTCTATAGAGCCCGGGGAGCCTCTCTAGTGGCCTATGGAGCCAATGGGAGCGTCTATAGAGCCCGGGGAGCCTCTCTAGTGGCCTATGGAGCCAATGGGAGCGTCTATAGAGCCCGGGGAGCCTCTCTAGTGGCCTATGGAGCCAATGGGAGCGTCTATAGAGCCCGGGGAGCCTCTCTAGTGGCCTATGGAGCCAATGGGAGCGTCTATAGAGCCCGGGGAGCCTCTCTAGTGGCCTATGGAGCCAATGGGAGCGTCTATAGAGCCCGGGGAGCCTCTCTAGTGGCCTATGGAGCCAATGGGAGTCTATAGAGCCCGGGGAGCCTCTCTAGTGGCCTATGGAGCCAATGGGAGCGTCTATAGAGCCGGGGGCCTCTCTAGTGGCCTATGGAGCCAATGGGAGCGTCTATAGAGCCCGGGGAGCCTCTCTAGTGGCCTATGGAGCCAATGGGAGCGTCTATAGAGCCCGGGGAGCCTCTAGTGGCCTATGGAGCCAATGGGAGCGTCTATAGAGCCCGGGGAGCCTCTCTAGTGGCCTATGGAGCCAATGGGAGCGTCTATAGAGCCCGGGGAGCCTCTCTAGTGGCCTATGGAGCCAATGGGAGCGTCTATAGAGCCCGGGGGAGCCTCTCTAGTGGCCTATGGAGCCAATGGGAGCGTCTATAGAGCCGGGGGGAGCCTCTAGTGGCCTATGGAGCCAATGGGAGCGTCTATAGAGCCCGGGGAGCCTCTCTAGTGGCCTATGGAGCCAATGGGAGCGTCTATAGAGCCCGGGGGAGCCTCTCTAGTGGCCTATGGAGCCAATGGGAGCGTCTATAGAGCCGGGGGGAGCCTCTCTAGTGGCCTATGGAGCCAATGGGAGCGTCTATAGAGCCCGGGGAGCTCTCTAGTGGCCTATGGAGCCAATGGGAGCGTCTATAGAGCCCGGGGGAGCCTCTCTAGTGGCCTATGGAGCCAATGGGAGCGTCTATAGAGCCGGGGAGCCTCTCTAGTGGCCTATGGAGCCAATGGGAGCGTCTATAGAGCCCGGGAGCCTCTCTAGTGGCCTATGGAGCCAATGGGAGCGTCTATAGAGCCCGGGGAGCCTCTCTAGTGGCCTATGGAGCCAATGGGAGCGTCTATAGAGCCCGGGGAGCTCTCTAGTGGCCTATGGAGCCAATGGGAGCGTCTATAGAGCCCGGGGAGCCTCTCTAGTGGCCTATGGAGCCAATGGGAGCGTCTATAGAGCCCGGGGGAGCCTCTCTAGTGGCCTATGGAGCCAATGGGAGCGTCTATAGAGCCCGTGGGAGCCTCTCTAGTGGCCTATGGAGCCAATGGGAGCGTCTATAGAGCCCGGGGAGCCTCTAGTGGCCTATGGAGCCAATGGGAGCGTCTATAGAGCCCGGGGAGCTCTCTAGTGGCCTATGGAGCCAATGGGAGCGTCTATAGAGCCCGGGGGCCTCTCTAGTGGCCTATGGAGCCAATGGGAGCGTCTATAGAGCCCGGGGGAGCTCTCTAGTGGCCTATGGAGCCAATGGGAGCGTCTATAGAGCCCGGGGGGAGCCTCTCTAGTGGCCTATGGAGCCAATGGGAGCGTCTATAGAGCCCGGGGGAGCCTCTCTAGTGGCCTATGGAGCCAATGGGAGCGTCTATAGAGCCCGGGGAGCCTCTCTAGTGGCCTATGGAGCCAATGGGAGCGTCTATAGAGCCCGGGGAGCCTCTCTAGTGGCCTATGGAGCCAATGGGAGCGTCTATAGAGCCCGGGGAGCCTCTCTAGTGGCCTATGGAGCCAATGGGAGCGTCTATAGAGCCCGGGGAGCCTCTCTAGTGGCCTATGGAGCCAATGGGGGAGCGTCTATAGAGCCCGGGGAGCCTCTCTAGTGGCCTATGGAGCCCTATAGAGCCCGGGGAGCTCTCTAGTGGCCTATGGAGCCAATGGGAGCGTCTATAGAGCCCGGGGAGCTCTCTAGTGGCCTATGGAGCCAATGGGAGCGTCTATAGAGCCCGGGGAGCCTCTCTAGTGGCCTATGGAGCCAATGGGGGAGCGGGGAGCCTCTAGTGGCCTATAGAGCCCGGGGAGCTCTCTAGTGGCCTATGGAGCCAATGGGAGCGTCTATAGAGCCCGGGGGAGCCTCTAGTGGCCTATGGAGCCAATGGGAGCGTCTATAGAGCCCGGGAGCTCTCTAGTGGCCTATGGAGCCAATGGGAGCGTCTATAGAGCCCGGGAGCCTCTCTAGTGGCCTATGGAGCCAATGGGAGCGTCTATAGAGCCCGGGGAGCTCTCTAGTGGCCTATGGAGCCAATGGGAGCGTCTATAGAGCCCGGGGAGCCTCTAGTGGCCTATGAGCCAATGGGAGCGTCTATAGAGCCCGGGAGCCTCTCTAGTGGCCTATGGAGCCAATGGGAGCGTCTATAGAGCCCGGGGAGCCTCTCTAGTGGCCTATGGAGCCAATGGGAGCGTCTATAGAGCCCGGGAGCCTCTAGTGGCCTATGGAGCCAATGGGAGCGTCTATAGAGCCCGGGGAGCTCTCTAGTGGCCTATGGAGCCAATGGGAGCGTCTATAGAGCCCGGGGAGCCTCTCTAGTGGCCTATGGAGCCAATGGGAGCGTCTATAGAGCCCGGGGAGCCTCTCTAGTGGCCTATGGAGCCAATGGGAGCGTCTATAGAGCCCGGGGAGCTCTCTAGTGGCCTATGGAGCCAATGGGAGCGTCTATAGAGCCCGGGGAGCCTCTAGTGGCCTATGGAGCCAATGGGAGCGTCTATAGAGCCCGGGGAGCTCTCTAGTGGCCTATGGAGCCAATGGGAGCGTCTATAGAGCCCGGGGAGCCTCTCTAGTGGCCTATGGAGCCAATGGGAGCGTCTATAGAGCCGGGGAGCCTCTAGTGGCCTATGGAGCCAATGGGAGCGTCTATAGAGCCGGGGGAGCCTCTAGTGGCCTATGGAGCCAATGGGAGCATCTATAGAGCCCGGGGAGCCTCTCTAGTGGCCTATGGAGCCAATGGGAGCGTCTATAGAGCCCGGGGAGCCTCTCTAGTGGCCTATGGAGCCAATGGGAGCGTCTATAGAGCCCGGGGAGCCTCTCTAGTGGCCTATGGAGAGCCAATGGGAGCGTCTATAGAGCCCGGGGAGCCTCTCTAGTGGCCTATGGAGCCAATGGGAGCGTCTATAGAGCCCGGGGAGCTCTCTAGTGGCCTATGGAGCCAATGGGAGCGTCTATAGAGCCCGGGGGAGCCTCTCTAGTGGCCTATGGAGCCAATGGGAGCGTCTATAGAGCCCGGGGAGCCTCTCTAGTGGCCTATGGAGCCAATGGGAGCGTCTATAGAGCCCGGGGAGCCTCTCTAGTGGCCTATGGAGCCAATGGGAGCGTCTATAGAGCCCGGGGAGCCTCTCTAGTGGCCTATGGAGCCAATGGGAGCGTCTATAGAGCCCGGGGAGCCTCTAGTGGCCTATGGAGCCAATGGGAGCGTCTATAGAGCCCGGGGAGCCTCTCTAGTGGCCTATGGAGCCAATGGGAGCGTCTATAGAGCCCGGGGAGCTCTCTAGTGGCCTATGGAGCCAATGGGAGCGTCTATAGAGCCCGGGGGAGCCTCTCTAGTGGCCTATGGAGCCAATGGGAGCGTCTATAGAGCCCGGGGAGCCTCTCTAGTGGCCTATGGAGCCAATGGGAGCGTCTATAGAGCCCGGGGAGCTCTCTAGTGGCCTATGGAGCCAATGGGAGCGTCTATAGAGCCCGGGGAGCCTCTCTAGTGGCCTATGGAGCCAATGGGAGCGTCTATAGAGCCCGGGGAGCTCTCTAGTGGCCTATGGAGCCAATGGGAGCGTCTATAGAGCCCGGGGAGCCTCTCTAGTGGCCTAGGAGCCAATGGGAGCGTCTATAGAGCCCGGGGGAGCCTCTCTAGTGGCCTATGGAGCCAATGGGAGCGTCTATAGAGCCCGGGGAGCCTCTCTAGTGGCCTATGGAGCCAATGGGAGCGCCTCTATAGAGCCCGGGGAGCCTCTCTAGTGGCCTATGGAGCCAATGGGAGCGTCTATAGAGCCCGGGGAGCCTCTCTAGTGGCCTATGGAGCCAATGGGAGCGTCTATAGAGCCGGGGAGCCTCTCTAGTGGCCTATGGAGCCAATGGGAGCGTCTATAGAGCCCGGGGAGCTCTCTAGTGGCCTATGGAGCCAATGGGAGCGTCTATAGAGCCCGGGGAGCCTCTCTAGTGGCCTATGGAGCCAATGGGAGCGTCTATAGAGCCCGGGGAGCCTCTAGTGGCCTATGGAGCCAATGGGAGCGTCTATAGAGCCCGGGAGCTCTCTAGTGGCCTATGGAGCCAATGGGAGCGTCTATAGAGCCCGGGGAGCCTCTCTAGTGGCCTATGGAGCCAATGGGAGCGTCTATAGAGCCCGGGGAGCCTCTCTAGTGGCCTATGGAGCCAATGGGAGCGTCTATAGAGCCCGGGGAGCCTCTCTAGTGGCCTATGGAGCCAATGGGAGCGTCTATAGAGCCCGGGGAGCCTCTCTAGTGGCCTATGGAGCCAATGGGAGCGTCTATAGAGCCCGGGGAGCCTCTCTAGTGGCCTATGGAGCCAATGGGAGCGTCTATAGAGCCCGGGGAGCCTCTCTAGTGGCCTATGGAGCCAATGGGAGCGTCTATAGAGCCCGGGGAGCCTCTCTAGTGGCCTATGGAGCCAATGGGAGCGTCTATAGAGCCCGGGGAGCCTCTCTAGTGGCCTATGGAGCCAATGGGAGCGTCTATAGAGCCCGGGGAGCCTCTCTAGTGGCCTATGGAGCCAATGGGGAGCTATGTCTATAGAGCCCGGGGAGCCTCTCTAGTGGCCTATGGAGCCAATGGGAGCGTCTATAGAGCCCGGGGAGCCTCTCTAGTGGCCTATGGAGCCAATGGGAGCGTCTATAGAGCCCGGGGAGCTCTCTAGTGGCCTATGGAGCCAATGGGAGCCTATAGAGCCCGGGGAGCTCTCTAGTGGCCTATGGAGCCAATGGGAGCGTCTATAGAGCCCGGGGAGCCTCTCTAGTGGCCTATGGAGCCAATGGGAGCGTCTATAGAGCCCGGGGAGCCTCTAGTGGCCTATGGAGCCAATGGGAGCTATAGAGCCCGGGGAGCCTCTCTAGTGGCCTAGAGCCAATGGGGTCTATAGAGCCCGGGGAGCCTCTCTAGTGGCCTATGGAGCCAATGGGAGCGTCTATAGAGCCCGGGGAGCTCTCTAGTGGCCTATGGAGCCAATGGGAGCGTCTATAGAGCCCGGGGAGCCTCTCTAGTGGCCTATGGAGCCAATGGGAGCGTCTATAGAGCCCCCGGGAGCTCTCTAGTGGCCTATGGAGCCAATGGGAGCGTCTATAGAGCCCGGGGAGCCTCTCTAGTGGCCTATGGAGCCAATGGGAGCGCCTATAGAGCCCGGGAGCCTCTAGTAGTGGCCTATGGAGCCAATGGGAGCGTCTATAGAGCCCGGGGAGGAGCCTCTAGTGGCCTATGGAGCCAATGGGAGCGTCTATAGAGCCCCGGGAGCCTCTCTAGTGGCCTATGGAGCCAATGGGAGCGTCTATAGAGCCCGGGGAGCTCTCTAGTGGCCTATGGAGCCAATGGGAGCGTCTATAGAGCCCGGGGAGCCTCTCTAGTGGCCTATGGAGCCAATGGGAGCGTCTATAGAGCCGGGGAGCTCTCTAGTGGCCTATGGAGCCAATGGGAGCGTCTATAGAGCCCGGGAGCCTCTCTAGTGGCCTATGGAGCCAATGGGAGCGTCTATAGAGCCCGGGGAGCCTCTAGTGGCCTATGGAGCCAATGGGAGCGTCTATAGAGCCCGGGGAGCTCTCTAGTGGCCTATGGAGCCAATGGGAGCGTCTATAGAGCCCGGGGAGCTCTCTAGTGGCCTATGGAGCCAATGGGAGCGCGTCTATAGAGCCGTGGGAGCCTCTCTAGTGGCCTATGGAGCCAATGGGGAGTCTATAGAGCCCGGGGGGGAGCCTCTCTAGTGGCCTATGGAGCCAATGGGAGCATCTATAGAGCCCGGGAGCCTCTCTAGTGGCCTATGGAGCCAATGGGAGCGTCTATAGAGCCCGGGGAGCCTCTCTAGTGGCCTGGAGCCAATGGGAGTCTATAGAGCCCGGGGGAGCCTCTCTAGTGGCCTATGGAGCCAATGGGAGCGTCTATAGAGCCCGGGGAGCCTCTCTAGTGGCCTATGGAGCCAATGGGGAGCGTCTATAGAGCCCGGGGAGCCTCTCTAGTGGCCTATGGAGCCAATGGGAGCGTCTATAGAGCCCGGGGAGCCTCTAGTGGCCTATGGAGCCAATGGGAGCGCTCTATAGAGCCCGGGGAGCTCTCTAGTGGCCTATGGAGCCAATGGGAGCGCTCTATAGAGCCCGGGGAGCTCTCTAGTGGCCTATGGAGCCAATGGGAGCGTCTATAGAGCTAGTGGCCTGGAGCCAATGGGAGCCCAAGAGGGAGCTCTCTAGTGGCCTATGGAGCCAATGGGAGCTATAGATCTCTAGTGGCCTATGGAGCCAATGGGAGCCTATAGAGCCCGGGAGCCTCTAGTGGCCTATGGAGCCAATGGGAGCGTCTATAGAGCCGGGGAGCCTCTCTAGTGGCCTATGGAGCCAATGGGAGCGTCTATAGAGCCCGGGGAGCCTCTAGTGGCCTATGGAGCCAATGGGAGCGTCTATAGAGCCCGGGGAGCCTCTCTAGTGGCCTATGGAGCCAATGGGAGCGTCTATAGAGCCCGGGGAGCTCTCTAGTGGCCTATGGAGCCAATGGGAGCGTCTATAGAGCCCGGGGAGCTCTCTAGTGGCCTATGGAGCCAATGGGAGCGTCTATAGAGCCGGGGAGCCTCTCTAGTGGCCTATGGAGCCAATGGGAGCGTCTATAGAGCCCGGGGAGCCTCTCTAGTGGCCTATGGAGCCAATGGGGAGCGTCTATAGAGCCCGGGGAGCTCTCTAGTGGCCTATGGAGCCAATGGGAGCGTCTATAGAGCCCGGGGAGCCTCTAGTGGCCTATGGAGCCAATGGGAGCGTCTATAGAGCCCGGGGAGCCTCTCTAGTGGCCTATGGAGCCAATGGGAGCGTCTATAGAGCCCGGGGAGCCTCTCTAGTGGCCTATGGAGCCAATGGGAGCGTCTATAGAGCCCGGGGAGCTCTCTAGTGGCCTATGGAGCCAATGGGAGCGTCTATAGAGCCCGGGGAGCTCTCTAGTGGCCTATGGAGCCAATGGGAGCGTCTATAGAGAGCCGGGGAGCCTCTCTAGTGGCCTATGGAGCCAATGGGAGCGTCTATAGAGCCCGGGGAGCCTCTCTAGTGGCCTATGGAGCCAATGGGAGCGTCTATAGAGCCCGGGGAGCCTCTCTAGTGGCCTATGGAGCCAATGGGAGCGTCTATAGAGCCCGGGGAGCCTCTCTAGTGGCCTATGGAGCCAATGGGAGCGTCTATAGAGCCCGTGGGAGCCTCTCTAGTGGCCTATGGAGCCAATGGGAGCGTCTATAGAGCCCGGGGAGCCTCTCTAGTGGCCTATGGAGCCAATGGGAGCGTCTATAGAGCCCGGGGAGCCTCTAGTGGCCTATGGAGCCAATGGGAGCGTCTATAGAGCCCGGGGAGCCTCTCTAGTGGCCTATGGAGCCAATGGGAGCGTCTATAGAGCCCGGGGAGCGCTCTAGTGGCCTAGAGCCAATGGGAGCCTCTCTAGTAGAGGCCTGGGAGAGCCAATGGAGCCAATGGGAGCGTCTATAGAGCCCGGGGAGCCTCTCTAGTGGCCTATGGAGCCAATGGGAGCGTCTATAGAGCCCGGGGAGCCTCTCTAGTGGCCTATGGAGCCAATGGGAGAGCGTCTATAGAGCCCGGGGAGCCTCTCTAGTGGCCTATGGAGCCAATGGGAGCGTCTATAGAGCCCGGGGAGCCTCTAGTGGCCTATGGAGCCAATGGGAGCGTCTATAGAGCCCGGGGGGAGCCTCTAGTGGCCTATGGAGCCAATGGGAGCGTCTATAGAGCCCGGGGAGCTCTCTAGTGGCCTATGGAGCCAATGGGAGCGTCTATAGAGCCCGGGGAGCCTCTCTAGTGGCCTATGGAGCCAATGGGAGCTATGGAGCCAATCTATAGAGCCCGGGGAGCCTCTCTAGTGGCCTATGGAGCCAATGGGAGCGTCTATAGAGCCCGGGGAGCCTCTCTAGTGGCCTATGGAGCCAATGGGAGCGTCTATAGAGCCCGGGGAGCTCTCTAGTGGCCTATGGAGCCAATGGGAGCGTCTATAGAGCCTATAGGGAGCTCTCTAGTGGCCTATGGAGCCAATGGGAGCGTCTATAGAGCCCGGGGAGCTCTCTAGTGGCCTATGGAGCCAATGGGAGCGTCTATAGAGCCCGGGGGAGCCTCTCTAGTGGCCTATGGAGCCAATGGGAGCGTCTATAGAGCCGGGGGGAGCCTCTCTAGTGGCCTATGGAGCCAATGGGAGCGTCTATAGAGCCCGGGGGAGCCTCTCTAGTGGCCTATGGAGCCAATGGGAGCGTCTATAGAGCCCGGGGAGCTCTCTAGTGGCCTGGAGCCAATGGGAGAGCCTATAGAGCCCGGGGAGCCTCTCTAGTGGCCTATGGAGCCAATGGGAGCTCTATAGAGCCCGGGAGCCTGGGGAGCTCTAGTGGCCTATGGAGCCAATGGGAGAGCGTCTATAGAGCCTGGGAGCCTCTAGTGGCCTATGGAGCCAATGGGAGCGTCTATAGAGCCCGGGGAGCCTCTCTAGTGGCCTATGGAGCCAATGGGAGCATCTATAGAGCCCAGGGGAGCCTCTCTAGTGGCCTATGGAGCCAATGGGAGCGTCTATAGAGCCCGGGGAGCCTCTCTAGTGGCCTATGGAGCCAATGGGAGCGTCTATAGAGCCCGGGGAGCCTCTCTAGTGGCCTATGGAGCCAATGGGAGCGTCTATAGAGCCCGGGAGCCTCTAGTGGCCTATGGAGCCAATGGGAGCGTCTATAGAGCCCGGGGAGCCTCTCTAGTGGCCTATGGAGCCAATGGGAGCGCCTATAGAGCCGGGGAGCCTCTAGTGGCCTATGGAGCCAATGGGAGCGCATCTATAGAGCCCGGGGAGCCTCTCTAGTGGCCTATGGAGCCAATGGGGGAGCGTCTATAGAGCCCGGGGAGCTCTCTAGTGGCCTATGGAGCCAATGGGAGCGTCTATAGAGCCCGGGGAGCCTCTCTAGTGGCCTATGGAGCCAATGGGAGCGTCTATAGAGCCCGGGGAGCCTCTCTAGTGGCCTATGGAGCCAATGGGAGCGTCTATAGAGAGCATCTATAGAGGGGAGCCTCTCTAGTGGCCTATGGAGCCAATGGGAGCATCTATAGAGCCCGGGGGAGCCTCTCTAGTGGCCTATGGAGCCAATGGGAGCGTCTATAGAGCCCGGGGAGCCTCTCTAGTGGCCTATGGAGCCAATGGGAGCGTCTCTATAGAGCCCGGGGAGCCTCTCTAGTGGCCTATGGAGCCAATGGGAGCGTCTATAGAGCCCGGGGAGCCTCTCTAGTGGCCTATGGAGCCAATGGGAGCGTCTATAGAGCCCGGGGAGCCTCTCTAGTGGCCTATGGAGCCAATGGGAGCGTCTATAGAGCCCGGGGAGCCTCTAGTGGCCTATGGAGCCAATGGGAGCGTCTATAGAGCCCGGGAGCCTCTCTAGTGGCCTATGGAGCCAATGGGAGCGTCTATAGAGCCCGGGGGAGCTCTCTAGTGGCCTATGGAGCCAATGGGAGCGTCTATAGAGCCCGGGGAGCCTCTAGTGGCCTATGGAGCCAATGGGAGCGTCTATAGAGCCCGGGAGAGCTCTCTAGTGGCCTATGGAGCCAATGGGAGCGTCTATAGAGCCGGGGAGCCTCTCTAGTGGCCTATGGAGCCAATGGGAGCGTCTATAGAGCCCGGGGAGCCTCTCTAGTGGCCTATGGAGCCAATGGGAGCGTCTATAGAGCCCGGGGAGCCTCTCTAGTGGCCTATGGAGCCAATGGGAGCGTCTATAGAGCCCGGGGGAGCCTCTAGTGGCCTATGGAGCCAATGGGAGCGTCTATAGAGCCCGGGGAGCCTCTCTAGTGGCCTATGGAGCCAATGGGAGCGTCTATAGAGCCCGGGGAGCTCTCTAGTGGCCTATGGAGCCAATGGGAGCGTCTATAGAGCCCGGGGAGCCTCTCTAGTGGCCTATGGAGCCAATGGGAGCGTCTATAGAGCCCGGGGAGCCTCTCTAGTGGCCTATGGAGCCAATGGGAGCGTCTATAGAGCCCGGGAGCCTCTAGTGGCCTATGGAGCCAATGGGAGCGTCTATAGAGCCCGGGGAGCCTCTCTAGTGGCCTATGGAGCCAATGGGAGCGTCTATAGAGCCCGGGGAGCCTCTCTAGTGGCCTATGGAGCCAATGGGAGCGTCTATAGAGCCCGGGGAGCTCTAGTGGTGGCCTATGGAGCCAATGGGAGCCTATGGAGCCAATGGGAGCTCTATAGAGCCCGGGGAGCCTCTCTAGTGGCCTATGGAGCCAATGGGAGCGTCTATAGAGCCCGGGGAGCCTCTCTAGGCCTATGGAGCCAAGAGTCTATAGAGCCCGGGGAGCCTCTAGTGGCCTATGGAGCCAATGGGAGCGTCTATAGAGCCCGGGGAGCCTCTCTAGTGGCCTATGGAGCCAATGGGAGCGTCTATAGAGCCCGGGGAGCTCTCTAGTGGCCTATGGAGCCAATGGGAGCGTCTATAGAGCCCGGGGAGCCTCTCTAGTGGCCTATGGAGCCAATGGGAGCGTCTATAGAGCCCGGGGAGCCTCTCTAGTGGCCTATGGAGCCAATGGGAGCGTCTATAGAGCCCGGGGAGCTCTCTAGTGGCCTATGGAGCCAATGGGAGCGTCTATAGAGCCCGGGAGCCTCTAGTGGCCTATGGAGCCAATGGGAGCGTCTATAGAGCCCGGGGAGCCTCTAGTGGCCTATGGAGCCAATGGGAGCGTCTATAGAGCCCGGGAGCCTCTCTAGTGGCCTATGGAGCCAATGGGAGCGTCTATAGAGCCCGGGGAGCCTCTCTAGTGGCCTATGGAGCCAATGGGAGCGTCTATAGAGCCCGGGGAGCCTCTCTAGTGGCCTATGGAGCCAATGGGAGCGCTAGAGCGGGGGAGCCTTCTCTAGTGGCCTATGGAGCCAATGGGAGCGTCTATAGAGCCAATGGGAGCCCGGGGAGCCTCTAGTGGCCTATGGAGCCAATGGGAGCGTCTATAGAGCCCGGGGAGCCTCTCTAGTGGCCTATGGAGCCAA
Source organism: Melanerpes aurifrons (assembly GCA_011125475.1). NCBI lineage: Eukaryota > Metazoa > Chordata > Aves > Piciformes > Picidae > Melanerpes > Melanerpes aurifrons. The sequence continues at coordinate 24,874 of WWNC01000366.1, forward strand.
TGGGAGCGTCTATAGAGCCCGGGAGCCTCTCTAGTGGCCTATGGAGCCAATGGGAGCGTCTATAGAGCCCGGGGAGCCTCTAGTGGCCTATGGAGCCAATGGGAGCGTCTATAGAGCCCGGGGAGCCTCTCTAGTGGCCTATGGAGCCAATGGGAGCGCCTATAGAGCCCTGGGGAGCCTCTAGTGGCCTATGGAGCCAATGGGAGCGTCTATAGAGCCCGGGGAGCTCTCTAGTGGCCTATGGAGCCAATGGGAGCGTCTATAGAGCCCGGGGAGCCCTCTAGTGGCCTATGGAGCCAATGGGAGCGTCTATAGAGCCCGGGAGCCTCTAGTGGCCTATGGAGCCAATGGGAGCGTCTATAGAGCCCGGGGAGCCTCTCTAGAGTGGCCTATGGAGCCAATGGGAGCGTCTATAGAGCCGGGGAGCCTCTCTAGTGGCCTATGGAGCCAATGGGAGCGTCTATAGAGCCCGGGGAGCCTCTCTAGTGGCCTATGGAGCCAATGGGAGCGTCTATAGAGCCCGGGGAGCCTCTAGTGGCCTATGGAGCCAATGGGAGCGTCTATAGAGCCCGGGGAGCCTCTCTAGTGGCCTATGGAGCCAATGGGAGCGTCTATAGAGCCCGGGGAGAGCTCTAGTGGCCTATGGAGCCAATGGGGAGCATCTATAGAGCCCGGGGAGCCTCTCTAGTGGCCTATGGAGCCAATGGGAGCGTCTATAGAGCCCGGGGAGCCTCTAGTGGCCTATGGAGCCAATGGGAGTCTATAGAGCCCGGGGAGCCTCTCTAGTGGCCTATGGAGCCAATGGGAGCGTCTATAGAGCCCGGGGAGCCTCTCTAGTGGCCTATGGAGCCAATGGGAGCGTCTATAGAGCCCGGGGAGCCTCTCTAGTGGCCTATGGAGCCAATGGGAGCGTCTATAGAGCCCGGGGAGCCTCTCTAGTGGCCTATGGAGCCAATGGGAGCGTCTATAGAGCCCGTGGGAGCTCTCTAGTGGCCTATGGAGCAATGGGAATAGAGCCCGGGGAGGCCTATGGAGCCAATGGGAGAGCCCGGGGAGCTCTAGTGGCCTATGGAGCCAATGGGAGCGTCTATAGAGCCCGGGGAGCCTCTAGTGGCCTATGGAGCCAATGGGAGCGTCTATAGAGCCCGGGGAGCCTCTCTAGTGGCCTATGGAGCCAATGGGAGCGTCTATAGAGCCCGGGGAGCCTCTAGTGGCCTATGGAGCCAATGGGAGCGTCTATAGAGCCCGGGGAGCTCTCTAGTGGCCTATGGAGCCAATGGGAGCGTCTATAGAGCCTGGGAGGGGAGCCTCTCTAGTGGCCTATGGAGCCAATGGGAGAGCATCTATAGAGCCTGGGAGCCTCTAGTGGCCTATGGAGCCAATGGGAGCGTCTATAGAGCCCGGGGAGCCTCTCTAGTAGGCCTATGGAGCCAATGGGAGCGTCTATAGAGCCCGGGGAGCCTCTCTAGTGGCCTATGGAGCCAATGGGAGCATCTATAGAGCCCGGGGAGCCTCTAGTGGCCTATGGAGCCAATGGGAGCGTCTATAGAGCCCGGGGAGCCTCTCTAGTGGCCTATGGAGCCAATGGGAGCGTCTATAGAGCCCGGGGAGCCTCTCTAGTGGCCTATGGAGCCAATGGGAGCGTCTATAGAGCCCGGGGAGCCTCTCTAGTGGCCTATGGAGCCAATGGGAGGGAGCGGGAGCTCTATAGAGCCCGTGGGAGCTCTCTAGTGGCCTATGGAGCCAATGGGAGCGTCTATAGAGCCCGGGGAGCCTCTAGTGGCCTATGGAGCCAATGGGAGCGTCTATAGAGCCCGGGGAGCCTCTCTAGTGGCCTATGGAGCCAATGGGAGCGTCTATAGAGCCCCCGGGGAGCTCTCTAGTGGCCTATGGAGCCAATGGGAGCGTCTATAGAGCCCGGAGCCTCTCTAGTGGCCTATGGAGCCAATGGGAGCGCTCTATAGAGCCCGGGGAGCCTCTCTAGTGGCCTATGGAGCCAATGGGAGCGTCTATAGAGCCCGGGGAGCTCTCTAGTGGCCTATGGAGCCAATGGGAGCGTCTATAGAGCCCGGGGGAGCCTCTCTAGTGGCCTATGGAGCCAATGGGAGCGTCTATAGAGCCCGGGAGCTCTCTAGTGGCCTATGGAGCCAATGGGAGCGTCTATAGAGCCCGGGGAGCCTCTAGTGGCCTATGGAGCCAATGGGAGCGTCTATAGAGCCCGGGGAGCCTCTCTAGTGGCCTATGGAGCCAATGGGAGCGTCTATAGAGCCCGGGGGAGCCTCTCTAGTGGCCTATGGAGCCAATGGGAGCGTCTATAGAGCCCGGGGAGCCCTCTAGTGGCCTATGGAGCCAATGGGGCGCTCTATAGAGCCCGGGAGCTCTCTAGAGCCTATGGAGCCAATGGGAGCCTATAGAGCTAGTGGCCTATGGCCTATGGAGCCAATGGGAGCGTCTATAGAGCCCGGGGAGCTCTCTAGTGGCCTATGGAGCCAATGGGAGCGTCTATAGAGCCCGGGGAGCCTCTAGTGGCCTATGGAGCCAATGGGAGCGTCTATAGAGCCCGGGGAGCCTCTCTAGTGGCCTATGGAGCCAATGGGAGCGTCTATAGAGCCCGGGGAGCCTCTCTAGTGGCCTATGGAGCCAATGGGGAGCGTCTATAGAGCCCGGGGAGCCTCTAGTGGCCTATGGAGCCAATGGGAGCGTCTATAGAGCCCGGGGAGCCTCTCTAGTGGCCTATGGAGCCAATGGGAGCGTCTATAGAGCCCGGGGAGCCTCTCTAGTGGCCTATGGAGCCAATGGGAGCGTCTATAGAGCCCGGGGAGCCTAGTGGGGAGCCTCTAGTGGCCTATGGAGCCAATGGGAGCGTCTATAGAGCCCGGGGAGCCTCTCTAGTGGCCTATGGAGCCAATGGGAGCGTCTATAGAGCCCGGGGAGCCTCTCTAGTGGCCTATGGAGCCAATGGGAGCGTCTATAGAGCCCGGGGGAGCCTCTCTAGTGGCCTATGGAGCCAATGGGAGCGTCTATAGAGCCCGGGAGCCTCTCTAGTGGCCTATGGAGCCAATGGGAGAGCGTCTATAGAGCCCGGGGAGCCTCTAGTGGCCTATGGAGCCAATGGGAGCGTCTATAGAGCCCGGGGAGCTCTCTCTAGTGGCCTATGGAGCCAATGGGAGCGTCTATAGAGCCCGGGGAGCCTCTCTAGTGGCCTATGGAGCCAATGGGAGCGTCTATAGAGCCCGGGGAGCTCTAGTGGCCTCTGGAGCCAATGGGAGGCCTATGGAGCCAATGGGAGCTAGTGGCCTATGGAGCCAATGGGATAGAGCCCGGGGGAGCCTCTAGTGGCCTATGGAGCCAATGGGAGCGTCTATAGAGCCCGGGGAGCCTCTCTAGTGGCCTATGGAGCCAATGGGAGCGTCTATAGAGCCCGGGGAGCCTCTAGTGGCCTATGGAGCCAATGGGAGCGCTCTATAGAGCCGGGGAGAGCCTCTCTAGTGGCCTATGGAGCCAATGGGAGCGTCTATAGAGCCCGTGGGAGCCTCTCTAGTGGCCTATGGAGCCAATGGGAGCGTCTATAGAGCCCGGGAGCCTCTCTAGTGGCCTATGGAGCCAATGGGAGCGTCTATAGAGCCCGGGGAGCCTCTCTAGTGGCCTATGGAGCCAATGGGAGCGTCTATAGAGCCCGGGGAGCCTCTCTAGTGGCCTATGGAGCCAATGGGAGCGTCTATAGAGCCCGGGGAGCCTCTCTAGTGGCCTATGGAGCCAATGGGAGCGTCTATAGAGCCCGGGGAGCCTCTCTAGTGGCCTATGGAGCCAATGGGAGCGTCTATAGAGCCCGGGGAGCCTCTCTAGTGGCCTATGGAGCCAATGGGAGCGTCTATAGAGCCCGGGGAGCCTCTCTAGTGGCCTATGGAGCCAATGGGAGCGTCTATAGAGCCCGGGAGCCTCTCTAGTGGCCTATGGAGCCTGGGAGCGTCTATAGAGCCGGGGAAGTGGCCTATGGAGCCAATGGGAGCGTCTATAGAGCCCGGGGAGCCTCTCTAGTGGCCTATGGAGCCAATGGGAGCGTCTATAGAGCCCGGGGAGCTCTCTAGTGGCCTATGGAGCCAATGGGAGCGTCTATAGAGCCCGGGGAGCCTCTAGTGGCCTATGGAGCCAATGGGAGCGTCTATAGAGCCGGGGAGCCTCTAGTGGCCTAGTGGAGGCCTATGGAGCCAATGGGAGCGTCTATAGAGCCCGGGGAGCCTCTCTAGTGGCCTATGGAGCCAATGGGAGCGTCTATAGAGCCCGGGGAGCCTCTCTAGTGGCCTATGGAGCCAATGGGAGCGTCTATAGAGCCCGGGGAGCTCTCTAGTGGCCTATGGAGCCAATGGGAGCGTCTATAGAGCCCGGGGAGCCTCTCTAGTGGCCTAGTGGCCTATGGAGCCTATAGAGCCCGGGGGAGCAATGGGAGTCTATAGAGCCCGGGAGCCTCTCTAGTGGCCTATGGAGCCAATGGGAGCGTCTATAGAGCCGGGGAGCCTCTCTAGTGGCCTATGGAGCCAATGGGAGCGTCTATAGAGCCCGGGGAGCCTCTCTAGTGGCCTATGGAGCCAATGGGAGCGCCTATAGAGCCCGGGGGAGCCTCTAGTGGCCTATGGAGCCAATGGGAGCGTCTATAGAGCCCGGGAGCCTCTAGTGGCCTATGGAGCCAATGGGAGCGTCTATAGAGCCCGGGGAGCCTCTCTAGTGGCCTATGGAGCCAATGGGGAGCGTCTATAGAGCCGGGGAGCTCTCTAGTGGCCTATGGAGCCAATGGGGAGCGTCTATAGAGCCCGGGGAGCCTCTAGTGGCCTATGGAGCCAATGGGAGCGTCTATAGAGCCCGGGGAGCCTCTAGTGGCCTATGGAGCCAATGGGAGCGTCTATAGAGCCGGGGAGCCTCTCTAGTGGCCTATGGAGCCAATGGGAGCATCTATAGAGCGGGGGGAGCCTCTCTAGTGGCCTATGGAGCCAATGGGAGCGTCTATAGAGCCCGGGAGCCTCTCTAGTGGCCTATGGAGCCAATGGGAGCGTCTATAGAGCCCGGGAGCTCTCTAGTGGCCTATGGAGCCAATGGGAGCTATATGGGAGCTCTCTAGTGGCCTATGGAGCCAATGGGAGCGTCTATAGAGCCCGGGAGCCTCTCTAGTGGCCTATGGAGCCAATGGGAGCGTCTATAGAGCCCGTGGGAGCCTCTAGTGGCCTATGGAGCCAATGGGAGCGCCTATAGAGCCCGGGGAGCTCTCTAGTGGCCTATGGAGCCAATGGGAGCGTCTATAGAGCCCGGGGAGCCTCTCTAGTGGCCTATGGAGCCAATGGGAGCGTCTATAGAGCCCGGGGAGCCTCTCTAGTGGCCTATGGAGCCAATGGGAGCGTCTATAGAGCCCGGGGGAGCCTCTCTAGTGGCCTATGGAGCCAATGGGAGCGTCTATAGAGCCCGGGGAGCCTCTCTAGTGGCCTATGGAGCCAATGGGAGCGTCTATAGAGCCCGGGGAGCCTCTCTAGTGGCCTATGGAGCCAATGGGAGCGTCTATAGAGCCCCGGGGAGCCTCTCTAGTGGCCTATGGAGCCAATGGGAGCGTCTATAGAGCCCGGGGGAGCTCTAGAGCCCGGGGGCCTATGGAGCCAATGGGAGCGTCTATAGAGCCCGGGGAGCCTCTCTAGTGGCCTATGGAGCCAATGGGAGCGTCTATAGAGCCCGGGGAGCCTCTCTAGTGGCCTATGGAGCCAATGGGAGCGTCTATAGAGCCTGGGGGAGCCTCTCTAGTGGCCTATGGAGCCAATGGGAGCGTCTATAGAGCCCGGGGAGCCTCTCTAGTGGCCTATGGAGCCAATGGGAGCGTCTATAGAGCCCGGGGAGCCTCTCTAGTGGCCTATGGAGCCAATGGGAGCGTCTATAGAGCCCGGGGAGCTCTCTAGTGGCCTATGGAGCCAATGGGAGCGTCTATAGAGCCCGGGGGGAGCCTCTCTAGTGGCCTATGGAGCCAATGGGAGCGTCTCTATAGAGCCCGGGGAGCCTCTCTAGTGGCCTATGGAGCCAATGGGAGCGTCTATAGAGCCCGGGGAGCCTCTCTAGTGGCCTATGGAGCCAATGGGAGCGTCTATAGAGCCTATGGGGGAGCCTCTCTAGTGGCCTATGGAGCCAATGGGAGCGTCTATAGAGCCCGGGGGAGCCTCTCTAGTGGCCTATGGAGCCAATGGGAGCGTCTATAGAGCCCGGGGAGCCTCTCTAGTGGCCTATGGAGCCAATGGGAGCGTCTATAGAGCCCGGGGAGCCTCTCTAGTGGCCTATGGAGCCAATGGGAGCGTCTATAGAGCCCGGGGGAGCCTCTCTAGTGGCCTATGGAGCCAATGGGAGCGTCTATAGAGCCCGGGGAGCTCTCTAGTGGCCTATGGAGCCAATGGGAGCGTCTATAGAGCCCGGGGAGCCTCTCTAGTGGCCTATGGAGCCAATGGGAGCGTCTATAGAGCCCGGGGAGCCTCTAGTGGCCTATGGAGCCAATGGGAGCGTCTATAGAGCCCGGGGAGCTCTCTAGTGGCCTATGGAGCCAATGGGAGCGTCTATAGAGCCCGGGGAGCTCTCTAGTGGCCTATGGAGCCAATGGGAGCGTCTATAGAGCCCGGGGAGCCTCTCTAGTGGCCTATGGAGCCAATGGGAGCGTCTATAGAGCCCGGGGAGCCTCTCTAGTGGCCTATGGAGCCAATGGGAGCGTCTATAGAGCCCGGGGAGCCTCTCTAGTGGCCTATGGAGCCAATGGGAGCGTCTATAGAGCCCGGGGAGCCTCTCTAGTGGCCTATGGAGCCAATGGGAGCGTCTATAGAGCTATGGAGCCAATGGGGGAGTCTATAGAGCCTCTCTAGTGGCCTATGGAGCCAATGGGAGCGTCTATAGAGCCCGGGGAGCCCTCTAGTGGCCTATGGAGCCAATGGGAGCGTCTATAGAGCCCGGGGAGCCTCTCTAGTGGCCTATGGAGCCAATGGGAGCGTCTATAGAGCCCGGGGAGCCTCTCTAGTGGCCTATGGAGCCAATGGGAGCGTCTATAGAGCCCGGGGAGCCTCTCTAGTGGCCTATGGAGCCAATGGGAGCGTCTATAGAGCCCGGGGAGCTCTCTAGTGGCCTATGGAGCCAATGGGAGCGTCTATAGAGCCCGGGGAGCCTCTCTAGTGGCCTATGGAGCCAATGGGAGCGTCTATAGAGCCCGGGGAGCTCTCTAGTGGCCTATGGAGCCAATGGGAGCGTCTATAGAGCTATAGAGGGGAGCCTCTCTAGTGGCCTATGGAGCCAATGGGAGCTCTATAGAGCCCGGGGGAGCCTCTCTAGTGGCCTATGGAGCCAATGGGAGCGTCTATAGAGCCCGGGGAGCCTCTCTAGTGGCCTATGGAGCCAATGGGAGCGTCTATAGAGCCCGGGGAGCCTCTCTAGTGGCCTATGGAGCCAATGGGAGCGTCTATAGAGCCCGGGGAGCCTCTCTAGTGGCCTATGGAGCCAATGGGAGCGTCTATAGAGCCCGGGGAGCCTCTCTAGTGGCCTATGGAGCCAATGGGAGCGTCTATAGAGCCCGGGGAGCCTCTCTAGTGGCCTATGGAGCCAATGGGAGCGTCTATAGAGCCCGGGGGGAGCCTCTCTAGTGGCCTATGGAGCCAATGGGAGCGTCTATAGAGCCCGGGGAGCCTCTCTAGTGGCCTATGGAGCCAATGGGAGCGTCTATAGAGCCCGGGGGAGCCTCTCTAGTGGCCTATGGAGCCAATGGGAGCGTCTATAGAGCCCGGGGGGCTCTCTAGTGGCCTATGGAGCCAATGGGAGCGTCTATAGAGCCCGGGGGGCTCTCTAGTGGCCTATGGAGCCAATGGGAGCGTCTATAGAGCCCGGGGAGCCTCTCTAGTGGCCTATGGAGCCAATGGGAGCGTCTATAGAGCCCGGGGGAGCCTCTCTAGTGGCCTATGGAGCCAATGGGAGCGTCTATAGAGCCAATGGGGAGCCTCTCTAGTGGCCTATGGAGCCAATGGGAGCGTCTATAGAGCCCGTGGGAGCCTCTCTAGTGGCCTATGGAGCCAATGGGAGCGTCTATAGAGCCCGGGGGGAGCCTCTAGTGGCCTATGGAGCCAATGGGAGCGTCTATAGAGCCCGGGAGCCTCTCTAGTGGCCTATGGAGCCAATGGGGAGCGTCTATAGAGCCCGGGGAGCCTCTCTAGTGGCCTATGGAGCCAATGGGAGCGTCTATAGAGCCCGGGGAGCCTCTCTAGTGGCCTATGGAGCCAATGGGAGCGTCTATAGAGCCCGGGGAGCCTCTCTAGTGGCCTATGGAGCCAATGGGAGCGTCTATAGAGCCCGGGGAGCCTCTCTAGTGGCCTATGGAGCCAATGGGAGCGTCTATAGAGCCCGGGAGCCTCTCTAGTGGCCTATGGAGCCAATGGGAGCGTCTATAGAGCCCGGGGAGCCTCTCTAGTGGCCTATGGAGCCAATGGGAGCAATGGTCTATAGAGCCCGGGGAGCTCTCTAGTGGCCTATGGAGCCAATGGGAGCGCTCTATAGAGCCTGGGAGCGCCTATAGAGGGGAGCCTCTCTAGTGGCCTATGGAGCCAATGGGAGCGTCTATAGAGCCCGGGGAGCTCTCTAGTGGCCTATGGAGCCAATGGGAGCGTCTATAGAGCCCGGGGGAGCCTCTCTAGTGGCCTATGGAGCCAATGGGAGCGTCTATAGAGCCCGGGGAGCCTCTCTAGTGGCCTATGGAGCCAATGGGAGCGTCTATAGAGCCCGGGGAGCCTCTCTAGTGGCCTATGGAGCCAATGGGAGCGTCTATAGAGCCCGGGGAGCCTCTCTAGTGGCCTATGGAGCCAATGGGAGCGTCTATAGAGCCCGGGGAGCCTCTAGTGGCCTATGGAGCCAATGGGAGCGTCTATAGAGCCCGGGGAGCTCTCTAGTGGCCTATGGAGCCAATGGGAGCGCTCTATAGAGCCCGGGGAGCTCTCTAGTGGCCTATGGAGCCAATGGGAGCGTCTATAGAGCCCGGGGAGCCTCTCTAGTGGCCTATGGAGCCAATGGGAGCGTCTATAGAGCCCGGGGAGCTCTCTAGTGGCCTATGGAGCCAATGGGAGCGTCTATAGAGCCCGGGGAGCTCTCTAGTGGCCTATGGAGCCAATGGGAGCGTCTATAGAGCCCGGGGAGCCTCTCTAGTGGCCTATGGAGCCAATGGGAGCGTCTATAGAGCCCGGGGAGCCTCTCTAGTGGCCTATGGAGCCAATGGGAGCGTCTATAGAGCCCGGGGAGCCTCTCTAGTGGCCTATGGAGCCAATGGGAGCGTCTATAGAGCCCGGGAGCCTCTCTAGTGGCCTATGGAGCCAATGGGAGCGTCTATAGAGCCCGGGGAGCTCTCTAGTGGCCTATGGAGCCAATGGGAGCGTCTATAGAGCCCGGGGGAGCCTCTCTAGTGGCCTATGGAGCCAATGGGAGCGTCTATAGAGCCCGGGGGAGCCTCTCTAGTGGCCTATGGAGCCAATGGGAGCGTCTATAGAGCCCGGGGAGCCTCTCTAGTGGCCTATGGAGCCTATGGGGCCTATAGAGCCAATGGGAGCCTCTCTAGTGGCCTATGGAGCCAATGGGAGCGTCTATAGAGCCCGGGGAGCTCTAGTGGCCTATGGAGCCAATGGGAGCGTCTATAGAGCCCGTGGGAGCCTCTCTAGTGGCCTATGGAGCCAATGGGAGCGTCTATAGAGCCCGGGGAGCCTCTCTAGTGGCCTATGGAGCCAATGGGAGCGTCTATAGAGCCCGGGGAGCCTCTCTAGTGGCCTATGGAGCCAATGGGAGCGTCTATAGAGCCCGGGGAGCCTCTCTAGTGGCCTATGGAGCCAATGGGAGCGTCTATAGAGCCCGGGAGCCTCTCTAGTGGCCTATGGAGCCAATGGGAGCGTCTATAGAGCCCGGGGAGCTCTCTAGTGGCCTATGGAGCCAATGGGAGCGTCTATAGAGCCCGGGGAGCTCTCTAGTGGCCTATGGAGCCAATGGGAGCGTCTATAGAGCCCGGGGAGCCTCTCTAGTGGCCTATGGAGCCAATGGGAGCGTCTATAGAGCCCGGGGAGCTCTCTAGTGGCCTATGGAGCCAATGGGAGCGTCTATAGAGCCCGGGGAGCCTCTCTAGTGGCCTATGGAGCCAATGGGAGCGTCTATAGAGCCCGGGAGCCTCTCTAGTGGCCTATGGAGCCAATGGGAGCGTCTATAGAGCCCGGGGAGCCTCTCTAGTGGCCTATGGAGCCAATGGGAGCGTCTATAGAGCCCGGGGAGCCTCTCTAGTGGCCTATGGAGCCAATGGGAGCGTCTATAGAGCCCGGGGAGCCTCTCTAGTGGCCTATGGAGCCAATGGGAGCGTCTATAGAGCCCGGGGGAGCCTCTCTAGTGGCCTATGGAGCCAATGGGAGCGTCTATAGAGCCCGGGGGAGCCTCTCTAGTGGCCTATGGAGCCAATGGGAGCGTCTATAGAGCCCGGGGAGCCTCTCTAGTGGCCTATGGAGCCAATGGGAGCGTCTATAGAGCCCGGGGAGCCTCTCTAGTGGCCTATGGAGCCAATGGGAGCGTCTATAGAGCCCGGGGAGCCTCTAGTGGCCTATGGAGCCAATGGGAGCGTCTATAGAGCCCCGGGGAGCCTCTCTAGTGGCCTATGGAGCCAATGGGAGCGTCTATAGAGCCCGGGGAGCCTCTCTAGTGGCCTATGGAGCCAATGGGAGCGTCTATAGAGCCCGGGGGAGCCTCTCTAGTGGCCTATGGAGCCAATGGGAGCGTCTATAGAGCCCGGGGAGCCTCTAGTGGCCTATGGAGCCAATGGGAGCGTCTATAGAGCCCGGGGAGCTCTCTAGTGGCCTATGGAGCCAATGGGAGCGTCTATAGAGCCCTGGGAGCTCTCTAGTGGCCTATGGAGCCAATGGGAGCGTCTATAGAGCCGGGGAGCCTCTCTAGTGGCCTATGGAGCCAATGGGAGCGTCTATAGAGCCCGGGGAGCCTCTCTAGTGGCCTATGGAGCCAATGGGAGCGTCTATAGAGCCCGGGGAGCCTCTCTAGTGGCCTATGGAGCCAATGGGAGCGTCTATAGAGCCCGGGGAGCCTCTCTAGTGGCCTATGGAGCCAATGGGAGCGTCTATAGAGCCCGGGGAGCCTCTCTAGTGGCCTATGGAGCCAATGGGAGCGTCTATAGAGCCCTGGGAGCCTCTCTAGTGGCCTATGGAGCCAATGGGAGCGTCTATAGAGCCCGGGGGAGCCTCTCTAGTGGCCTATGGAGCCAATGGGAGCGTCTATAGAGCCCGGGAGAGCCTCTAGTGGCCTATGGAGCCAATGGGAGCGTCTATAGAGCCCAGTGGGGAGCTCTCTAGTGGCCTATGGAGCCAATGGAGGGGAGCGTCTATAGAGCCCGGGGAGCCTCTCTAGTGGCCTATGGAGCCAATGGGAGCGTCTATAGAGCCCGGGGAGCCTCTCTAGTGGCCTATGGAGCCAATGGGAGCGTCTATAGAGCCCGGGGAGCCTCTCTAGTGGCCTATGGAGCCAATGGGGAGCGTCTATAGAGCCCGGGGAGCCTCTCTAGTGGCCTATGGAGCCAATGGGAGCGTCTATAGAGCCCGGGAGCCTCTAGTGGCCTATGGAGCCAATGGGAGCGTCTATAGAGCCCGGGGGAGCCTCTCTAGTGGCCTATGGAGCCAATGGGAGCGCTCTATAGAGCCCGGGGAGCCTCTCTAGTGGCCTATGGAGCCAATGGGAGCGTCTATAGAGCCCGGGGAGCCTCTCTAGTGGCCTATGGAGCCAATGGGAGCGTCTATAGAGCCCGGGGAGCCTCTCTAGTGGCCTATGGAGCCAATGGGAGCGTCTATAGAGCCCGGGGGAGCCTCTAGTGGCCTAGTGGCCTCTATAGAGCCAGTGGCCTATGGAGCCAATGGGGCGTCTATAGAGCCCGGGGGAGCCTCTCTAGTGGCCTATGGAGCCAATGGGAGCGTCTATAGAGCCCGGGGAGCTCTCTAGTGGCCTATGGAGCCAATGGGAGCGTCTATAGAGCCCGGGGAGCCTCTCAGTGGCCTATGGAGCCAATGGGAGCGTCTATAGAGCCCGGGGAGCCTCTCTAGTGGCCTATGGAGCCAATGGGAGCGTCTATAGAGCCCGGGGAGCCTCTCTAGTGGCCTATGGAGCCAATGGGAGCGTCTATAGAGCCCGGGAGCCTCTCTAGTGGCCTATGGAGCCAATGGGAGCGTCTATAGAGCCCGGGGAGCCTCTCTAGTGGCCTATGGAGCCAATGGGAGCGTCTATAGAGCCCAGTGGGGGAGCCTCTCTAGTGGCCTATGGAGCCAATGGGAGCGTCTATAGAGCCCGGGGAGCCTCTCTAGTGGCCTATGGAGCCAATGGGAGCGTCTATAGAGCCCGGGGAGCCTCTCTAGTGGCCTATGGAGCCAATGGGAGCGTCTATAGAGCCCGGGGAGCCTCTCTAGTGGCCTATGGAGCCAATGGGAGCGTCTATAGAGCCCGGGGAGCCTCTAGTGGCCTATGGAGCCAATGGGAGCGTCTATAGAGCCCGGGGAGCCTCTAGTGGCCTATGGAGCCAATGGGAGCGTCTATAGAGCCCGGGGAGCCTCTCTAGTGGCCTATGGAGCCAATGGGAGCGTCTATAGAGCCCGGGGAGCTCTCTAGTGGCCTATGGAGCCAATGGGAGCGTCTATAGAGCCCGGGGGAGCCTCTCTAGTGGCCTATGGAGCCAATGGGAGCGTCTATAGAGCCCTGGGAGCCTCTAGTGGCCTATGGAGCCAATGGGGGAGCGCCCTATAGAGCCCGGGGAGCCTCTCTAGTGGCCTATGGAGCCAATGGGAGCGTCTATAGAGCCCGGGGAGCCTCTCTAGTGGCCTATGGAGCCAATGGGAGCGTCTATAGAGCCCGGGGGAGCCTCTCTAGTGGCCTATGGAGCCAATGGGAGCGTCTATAGAGCCCGGGGAGCTCTCTAGTGGCCTATGGAGCCAATGGGAGCGTCTATAGAGCCCGGGAGCCTCTCTAGTGGCCTATGGAGCCAATGGGAGCGTCTATAGAGCCCGGGGAGCCTCTCTAGTGGCCTATGGAGCCAATGGGAGCGTCTATAGAGCCCGGGGAGCCTCTCTAGTGGCCTATGGAGCCAATGGGAGCGTCTATAGAGCCCGGGGAGCCTCTAGTGGCCTATGGAGCCAATGGGAGCGTCTATAGAGCCCGGGGAGCCTCTGCTAGTGGCCTATGGAGCCAATGGGAGCGTCTATAGAGCCCGGGGAGCCTCTCTAGTGGCCTATGGAGCCAATGGGAGCGTCTATAGAGCCCGGGGAGCTCTCTAGTGGCCTATGGAGCCAATGGGAGCGTCTATAGAGCCCGGGGAGCCTCTCTAGTGGCCTATGGAGCCAATGGGAGCATCTATAGAGCCCCCTAGTGGGGGGAGCCTGGGAGCTAGAGCCCTAGTGGCCTATGGAGCCAATGGGAGCGTCTATAGAGCCCGGGGAGCCTCTCTAGTGGCCTATGGAGCCAATGGGAGCGTCTATAGAGCCCGGGGAGCTCTCTAGTGGCCTATGGAGCCAATGGGAGCGTCTATAGAGCCCGGGGAGCCTCTCTAGTGGCCTATGGAGCCAATGGGAGCGTCTATAGAGCCCGGGGGAGCCTCTCTAGTGGCCTATGGAGCCAATGGGAGCGCCTATAGAGCCCGGGGGAGCCTCTCTAGTGGCCTATGGAGCCAATGGGAGCATCTATAGAGCCCGGGGGAGCCTCTCTAGTGGCCTATGGAGCCAATGGGAGCGTCTATAGAGCCCGGGGGAGCCTCTCTAGTGGCCTATGGAGCCAATGGGAGCGTCTATAGAGCCCGGGGGAGCCTCTCTAGTGGCCTATGGAGCCAATGGGAGCGTCTATAGAGCCCGGGAGAGCCTCTCTAGTGGCCTATGGAGCCAATGGGAGCGTCTATAGAGCCCGGGGAGCCTCTCTAGTGGCCTATGGAGCCAATGGGAGCGTCTATAGAGCCCGGGAGAGCCTCTCTAGTGGCCTATGGAGCCAATGGGAGCGTCTATAGAGCCCGGGGGAGCCTCTAGTGGCCTATGGAGCCAATGGGAGCGCCTATAGAGCCCGGGGAGCTCTCTAGTGGCCTATGGAGCCAATGGGAGCGCTCTATAGAGCCCGGGGAGCCTCTCTAGTGGCCTATGGAGCCAATGGGAGCGTCTATAGAGCCCGGGGGAGCCTCTCTAGTGGCCTATGGAGCCAATGGGAGCGTCTATAGAGCCCGGGGAGCCTCTCTAGTGGCCTATGGAGCCAATGGGAGCGTCTATAGAGCCCGTGGGAGCCTCTCTAGTGGCCTATGGAGCCAATGGGAGCGTCTATAGAGCCCGTGGGAGCCTCTCTAGTGGCCTATGGAGCCAATGGGAGCGTCTATAGAGCCCGGGGGAGCCCTCTAGTGGCCTATGGAGCCAATGGGAGCGTCTATAGAGCCCGGGGGAGCCTCTCTAGTGGCCTATGGAGCCAATGGGGAGCGTCTATAGAGCCCGGGAGCCTCTCTAGTGGCCTATGGAGCCAATGGGAGCGTCTATAGAGCCGGGGGAGCCTCTAGTGGCCTATGGAGCCAATGGGAGCGTCTATAGAGCCCGGGGAGCCTCTCTAGTGGCCTATGGAGCCAATGGGAGCGTCTATAGAGCCCGGGGAGCCTCTAGTGGCCTATGGAGCCAATGGGAGCATCTATAGAGCCGGGGAGCCTCTCTAGTGGCCTATGGAGCCAATGGGAGCGTCTATAGAGCCTGTGGGAGCCTCTCTAGTGGCCTATGGAGCCAATGGGAGCGTCTATAGAGCCCGGGGAGCCTCTAGTGGCCTATGGAGCCAATGGGAGCGTCTATAGAGCCCGGGGAGCCTCTAGTGGCCTATGGAGCCAATGGGAGCGTCTATAGAGCCCGGGGAGCCTCTCTAGTGGCCTATGGAGCCAATGGGAGCGTCTATAGAGCCCGGGAGCCTCTCTAGTGGCCTATGGAGCCAATGGGAGCGTCTATAGAGCCCGGGGAGCCTCTCTAGTGGCCTATGGAGCCAATGGGAGCGTCTATAGAGCCCGGGAGCCTCTCTAGTGGCCTATGGAGCCAATGGGAGCGTCTATAGAGCCCGGGGAGCCTCTCTAGTGGCCTATGGAGCCAATGGGAGCGTCTATAGAGCCCGGGGAGCCTCTAGTGGCCTATGGAGCCAATGGGAGCATCTATAGAGCCCGGGAGCCTCTCTAGTGGCCTATGGAGCCAATGGGAGCGTCTATAGAGCCCGGGAGCCTCTCTAGTGGCCTATGGAGCCAATGGGAGCGCTCTATAGAGCCCGGGGGAGCCTCTCTAGTGGCCTATGGAGCCAATGGGAGCGTCTATAGAGCCCGGGGAGCCTCTCTAGTGGCCTATGGAGCCAATGGGAGCGTCTATAGAGCCCGGGAGCTCTCTAGTGGCCTATGGAGCCAATGGGAGCGTCTATAGAGCCCGGGGAGCCTCTCTAGTGGCCTATGGAGCCAATGGGAGCGTCTATAGAGCCCGGGGAGCCTCTCTAGTGGCCTATGGAGCCAATGGGAGCGTCTATAGAGCCCGGGGAGCCTCTAGTGGCCTATGGAGCCAATGGGAGCGTCTATAGAGCCCGTGGGAGCCTCTCTAGTGGCCTATGGAGCCAATGGGAGCGTCTATAGAGCCCGGGGAGCTCTCTAGTGGCCTATGGAGCCAATGGGAGCGTCTATAGAGCCCGGGAGCCTCTCTAGTGGCCTATGGAGCCAATGGGAGCGTCTATAGAGCCCGGGGGAGCTCTAGTGGCCTATGGAGCCAATGGGAGCGTCTATAGAGCCCGGGGAGCCTCTCTAGTGGCCTATGGAGCCAATGGGAGCGTCTATAGAGCCCGGGAGCCTCTCTAGTGGCCTATGGAGCCAATGGGAGCGTCTATAGAGCCCTGGGGGAGCCTCTCTAGTGGCCTATGGAGCCAATGGGAGCGTCTATAGAGCCCGGGGAGCCTCTCTAGTGGCCTATGGAGCCAATGGGAGCGCTCTATAGAGCCCGTGGGAGCCTCTCTAGTGGCCTATGGAGCCAATGGGAGCGCTCTATAGAGCCCGGGGAGCCCTCTAGTGGCCTATGGAGCCAATGGGAGCGTCTATAGAGCCCGGGAGCTCTCTAGTGGCCTATGGAGCCAATGGGAGCGTCTATAGAGCCCGGGGAGCCTCTCTAGTGGCCTATGGAGCCAATGGGAGCGTCTATAGAGCCCGGGGAGCCTCTCTAGTGGCCTATGGAGCCAATGGGAGCGTCTATAGAGCCCGGGGAGCCTCTCTAGTGGCCTATGGAGCCAATGGGAGCATCTATAGAGCCCGGGGAGCCTCTCTAGTGGCCTATGGAGCCAATGGGAGCGTCTATAGAGCCCGGGGAGCCTCTCTAGTGGCCTATGGAGCCAATGGGAGCGTCTATAGAGCCCGGGGGAGCCTCTCTAGTGGCCTATGGAGCCAATGGGAGCGTCTATAGAGCCCGGGAGCCTCTCTAGTGGCCTATGGAGCCAATGGGAGCGTCTATAGAGCCCGGGGGAGCCTCTCTAGTGGCCTATGGAGCCAATGGGAGCGTCTATAGAGCCCGGGGAGCCTCTCTAGTGGCCTATGGAGCCAATGGGAGTGTCTATAGAGCCCGGGGGAGCCTCTCTAGTGGCCTATGGAGCCAATGGGAGCGTCTATAGAGCCCGTGGGAGCCTCTCTAGTGGCCTATGGAGCCAATGGGAGCGTCTATAGAGCCCGGGAGCCTCTCTAGTGGCCTATGGAGCCAATGGGAGCGTCTATAGAGCCCGGGAGCCTCTCTAGTGGCCTATGGAGCCAATGGGAGCGTCTATAGAGCCCGGGGAGCCTCTCTAGTGGCCTATGGAGCCAATGGGAGCGTCTATAGAGCCCGGGGAGCCTCTCTAGTGGCCTATGGAGCCAATGGGAGCGTCTATAGAGCCCGGGGAGCCCTCTAGTGGCCTATGGAGCCAATGGGAGCGTCTATAGAGCCCGGGGGAGCCTCTCTAGTGGCCTATGGAGCCAATGGGAGCGTCTATAGAGCCCGGGGGAGCCTCTCTAGTGGCCTATGGAGCCAATGGGAGCGTCTATAGAGCCCGGGGGAGCCTCTCTAGTGGCCTATGGAGCCAATGGGGGCGTCTATAGAGCCCGGGGAGCCTCTCTAGTGGCCTATGGAGCCAATGGGAGCGTCTATAGAGCCCGGGGGAGCCTCTCTAGTGGCCTATGGAGCCAATGGGAGCGTCTATAGAGCCCGGGGAGCCTCTCTAGTGGCCTATGGAGCCAATGGGAGCATCTATAGAGCCCGGGGGAGCCTCTCTAGTGGCCTATGGAGCCAATGGGAGCTTCTATAGAGCCCGGGGGAGCCTCTCTAGTGGCCTATGGAGCCAATGGGAGCGTCTATAGAGCCCGGGGAGCCTCTCTAGTGGCCTATGGAGCCAATGGGAGCGTCTATAGAGCCCGGGGGAGCCTCTCTAGTGGCCTATGGAGCCAATGGGAGCGTCTATAGAGCCCGGGGAGCCTCTCTAGTGGCCTATGGAGCCAATGGGAGCGTCTATAGAGCCCGGGGAGCCTCTAGTGGCCTATGGAGCCAATGGGAGCGTCTATAGAGCCCGGGGAGCCTCTCTAGTGGCCTATGGAGCCAATGGGAGCCTATAGAGCCTGGGAGAGTGGCCTATGGAGCCAATGGGAGCGTCTATAGAGCCCGGGGAGCCCTCTAGTGGCCTATGGAGCCAATGGGAGCGTCTATAGAGCCCGGGGGAGCCTCTCTAGTGGCCTATGGAGCCAATGGGAGCGTCTATAGAGCCCGGGAGCCTCTCTAGTGGCCTATGGAGCCAATGGGAGCGTCTATAGAGCCCGGGGAGCCTCTCTAGAGGCCTATGGAGCCAATGGGAGCGTCTATAGAGCCCGGGAGCCTCTCTAGTGGCCTATGGAGCCAATGGGAGCGTCTATAGAGCCTGGGAGCCTCTCTAGTGGCCTATGGAGCCAATGGGAGCGCTATAGAGCCCGGGGAGCCTCTAGTGGCCTATGGAGCCAATGGGAGCGTCTATATTATGGGAGCCTCTCTAGTGGCTATGGAGCCAATGGGAGCATCTATAGAGCCCGGGGAGCCTCTAGTGGCCTATGGGAGAGTCTATAGATGGGAGCTAGTGGCCTATGGAGCCAATGGGAGCATCTATAGAGCCCGGGGAGCCTCTCTAGTGGCCTATGGAGCCAATGGGAGCGTCTATAGAGCCCGGGGGAGCCTCTGCAGGCATATGGAGCCAATGGGAGCATCTATAGAGCCCTGGGGAGCCTCTCTAGTGGGCCTATGGAGCCAATGGGAGCGTCTATAGAGCCCGGGAGCCTCTAGAGGCCTATGGCAATGGGATATAGAGCCAAGTGGGAGCCACGGGAGCGTCTCTATAGAGCCCGGGGAGCTCTCTAGTGGCCTATGGAGCCAATGGGAGCGTCTATAGAGCCCGGGAGCCTCCCAGTGGCCTATGGAGCCAATGGGAGCCTATAGAGCCCGGGGGCCTCTCTAGTGC
>WWNC01000367.1:0-42563 GCA_011125475.1 Melanerpes aurifrons
ATTTTGTGCTAGGTCTTTCCCTTTAGGTTTTACCCCAACAATGTTTTCATTAGTTTCGCTCACTCTCAAAATCAATCATTTGACAGCAGGTTGGTGCACCTTGTATCTGAGCAGAGGAGTAAGGTATGGAAGAATTCAAATACTCATTTTGACTGCCTCCAGAAGTTAGATCAGATGGCCAATGAAATTTGGTGCTAGGCCTTTCCCTTTAGGTTTTACCCCAACAATGTTTTCATTAGTTTCGTTCACTCTCGAAATCAAGCATTTTACAGCAGGTTGTAGCACCTTCTATCTCAGCAGAGGAAAGAGGTAGGGAAGAATTGAAATACTCATTTTGACTGCCTCCAGAAGTTAGATCAGATGGCCAATGCAATTTGGTGCTAGGTCTTTCCCTTTAGGTTTTACCCCAACAATGTTTTCATTAGTTTCGCTCACTCTCGAAATCAAACATTTTACGGCAGGTTGGAGCACCATGTATCTCAACAGAGGAATAAGGTTGGGAAGAATTCTAGGATCATTTTTGACTGCCTCAAGTTAGATCAGATGGCCAATGCAATTTGGTGCAAGGTCTTTCCTTTGGTTTTACCCCAACAATGTTTTCATTAGTTCGCTCACTCTCAAAATCAAGCATTTTACAGCAGGTAAGGTGGAGAATTCACTCATTTTGATGACTGCCTATATCAGATGGCCAGAGGAAAGGCAATGTTTTCATTAGGGAAGAAGTTGCCTGTCTCAGCTAAGAATTGATCATTTTGACTGCCTCCAGAAGTTAGATCAGATGGCCAATGAAATTTGGTGCTAGGCCTTTCCTTTAGGTTTTTACCCCAACAATGTTTTCATTAGTTTCTCTCCTCCCAAATCAAGCATTTTAAAGCAGGTTGGAGCACCCTTCTATCAGAGCAGAGGAAAAGAGGTAGGGGGAAGAATTCTAAGGATCATTTTGACCTCCCAAGTTAGATCAGATGGCCAATGCAATTTGGTGCTAGGCCTTTCCCTTTGGGTTTACCTAACAATGTTTTCATTAGTTTCTCTCCTCAAAATCAAGCATTTAAAGCAGGTTGGACACCCTGTATCTCAGCAGAGAATAAGGTAGGGAAGAATTCAAATTCTCATTTTGACTACCTCAGAAGTTAGATCAGATGGCCAATGCAATTTGGTGCAAGACCTTTCCCTTTAGGTTTTTACCTAACAATGTTTTCATTAGTTTTGCTCACACTCCAAAATCAAGTATTTTAAAGCAGGTTGGACCACCCTGTATCTCAGCCGAGGAAGAGGTAGGAAGAATTCTATAAGGACTCATTTTGACTGCCTCCAGAAAGTTAGATCAGATGGCCAATGCAATTTGGTGCTAGGCCTTTCCCTTTGGGTTTTACCTAACAATGTTTTCGTGGTTTATCTCACTCCCAAAAATCAGGCATTTTTAAAGCAGGTTGGAGCACCTTGTATCTCAGCAGAGGAATAAGGTAGGAAAGATTCAAGGATCATTTTGACTGCCTCCAGAAGTTAGATCAGATGGCCAATGCAATTTGGTGCAAGACCTTTCCCTTTGGGTTTTACCCTAACAATGTTTTCATTAGTTTCGCTCACTCTCGGAATCAAGTATTTTAAAGCAGGCTGGAGCACCCTGCATCTCAGCGAGGAAAGGAGCAAGGGAAAGAATTCTAAGGATCATTTTTGACTGCCTCAGAAGTTAGATCAGATGGCCAATGCAATTGGTGCAAGTCTTTCCCATTAGGTTTATCCAACAATGTTTCATTAGTTTCTCTCTCTCAAGAAATCAAGCATTTTTACGGCAGGCTGGAGCACCTTGCCATCTGAGTAGAGGAATAAGGTAGGGAAGAATTCAAATATCATTTTGACTGCCTCCAGAAGTTAGATCAGATGGCCAATGCAATTTGGTGCTAGGCCTTTCCCTTTAGGTTTTACCCTAACAATGTTTTCATTAGTTTCTCTCTCTCCCAAATCAGGCATTTTAAAGCAGGTTGGAGCACCTTGTATCAGAGTAGAGGAATAGGTAGGGAAGAAATTCAAATACTCATTTTGACTGCCTCAGAAGTTAGATCAGATGGCCAATGCAATTTGGTGCTAGCCTTTCCCTTTAGGTTTACCTAACAATGTTTTCATTAGTTGCTCACTCCCAAAATCAGGCATTTGTAGGTTGGACCACCCTGTATCTCAGCAGAAGAATAAGGTAGGAAAAAATTCAAATTCTCATTTTGACTGCCTCCAGAAGTTAGATCAGATGGCCAATGCAATTTGGTGCAAGACCTTTCCCTTTAAGTTTTACCCCAACAATGTTTTCATTAGTTTTGCTCACTCTCAAAATCAAGCATTTTAAAGCAGATTGGACCACCCTGTATCTCAGCCGAGGAAAGAGGTAGGAAAAATTGAAGGATCATTTTGACTGCCTTCAGAAGTTAGATCAGATGGCCAATGCAATTTGGTGCAAGCCTTTCCCTTTTCGGTTTTTACCCCAACAATGTTTTCATTAGTTTCGCTCACTCTCAAAATCAAGCATTTTAAAGCAGGTTTGGGTACCTGTATCTCTGCAGGGAAAGAAGAGGTAGGAAGAATTCTAAGGATCATTTTGTCTGCCTTCAGAAGTTAGATCAGATGGCCAATGCAATTTGGTGCTAGGTCTTTCCCTTTAAGGTTTTACCCCAACAATGTTTCATTAGTTTCTCACTCTCAAATCAAACATTTTTACAGCAGGTTGGACCACCCTGTATGTCTAGCAGAGGAGTAGAGGTAAGAAGAATTCAAAGGATCACTTTGTCTGCCTCCAGAAGTTCGATCAGATGGTCAATAAATTTGGTGCTAGGCCTTTCCTTTAGGTTTTACCCCAACAATGTTTTCATTAGTTTGATCACTCTCGAAATCAAGTATTTTAAAAGCAGGTTGGAGCACCTTGTATCTGAGCAGGGATAAGGTAAGGGAAGAATTTCAAATACTCATTTTGACTGCCTCCAGATGTTAGATCAGATGGCCAGTGCAATTGGTGCTAGGCCTTTCCTTTAGGTTTTTACCCCAACAATGTTTTCATTAGTTTGCTCACTCTCGAAATCAAGCATTTCACCTTGAGTTGGAGCACCTTGCATCTGAGCAGAGAATAAGGTCAGGAAGAATTCAAATACTCATTTTGACTGCCTCCAGAGAGTTAGATCAGATGGCCAATGCAATTTTGTGCAGGTCTTTCCCTTTAGGTTTTACCCCAACAATGTTTTTCATTAGTTTGGCTCACTCTCAAAATCAAACATTTGGCCGGCAGGTTGGAGCACCTTGTATCTGAGCAGAGAAAGTAAGGTAGGGAAGAATTCAAATACTCATTTTGTCTGCCTCCAGAGATTAGATCAGACAGCCAATGCAATTTGGTGCTAGAGTCTTTCCCTTTGGTTTTACCCCAACAATGTTTCATTAGTTTCGTCACTCTCAAAATCAAGCATTTCACAGCAGGTTGGAGCACCTTGTATCTGAGCAGAGAAGTAAGGTAGGGAAGAATTCAGGATCCATTTGTCTGCCTCAAGTTAGATCAGATGGCCAATGAAATTTGGTGCTAGATCTTTCCCTTTGGTTTACCCCAACAATGTCCTCATTAGTTTAAAACTCACTCTCAAATCAAGCATTTTCACAGTAGGTTGGTGCACCTTGCATCTGAGCAGGTAGGGATCACTGTCTGCCTCCAGATTAGATCAGACGGCCAATGAAATTTTGTGCTGAAGCCTTTCCTTTAAGTTTTACCCCAACAATGTTTTCATTTAGTTTCGCTCCACTCTCAATCAAGCATTTTACAGCGGAGTTTATTTACCTTCTATCTCAGCAGAGGAAGAGGTAGGAAAATTGAAATACTCATTTTGACTGCCTCAGAAGTTAGATCAGATGGCCAATGCAATTTGGTGCTAGGTCTTTCCTTTAGGTTTTACCCCAACAATGTTTTCATTAGTTTCGCTCACTCTCAAAATCAAACATTTTACAGCAGGTTGGAGCACCTTCTATCTCAGCAGAGGAAAAGAGGTAGGGAAGAATTCTAAGGATCATTTGACTACCTCAGAAGTTAGATCAGATGGCCAATGCAATTTGCTGCTAGTTCTTTTCCCTTTAGGTTTTACCCCAACAATGTTTTCATTAGTTTCGCTCACTCTCGAAATCAAGCATTTTACAGCAGAGTTGGAGCACCTTTTATCTCAGCAGAGGAATAAGGTTGGGAAGAACTGAAATACTCATTTTGACTGCCTCAGAAGTTAGATCAGATGGCCAATGCAATTTGCTGCTAGGCCTTTCCCTTTAGGGTTTTGCCCGAACAATGTTTTTCATTAGTTTAGCTCACTCTCAAGCATTTTGCAGGTTGGGTACCTTTTATTTGAGCAGAGGAAAAGGTAGGAAAATTCAAATACTCATTTTGACTGCCTCAGAAGTTAGATCAGATGGCCAATGCAATTTGGTGCTAGGCCTTTCCTTGGGTTTTACCTAACAATGTCTTCATTAGTTGCTCTCTCAAATCAAGCATTTTACAGCAGGCTGGAGCACCGTGAATCTCAGCATAGGAATAAGGTAGGAAAGAATTGAAATACTCATTTTGACTGCCTCCAGAAGTTAGATCAGATGGCCAATGCAATTTGGTGCAAGACCTTTCCCTTTAGGTTTTTACCCCAACAATGTTTTCATTAGTTGCGCTCCTCTCAAAATCAAGCATTTTACATCAGGCTGGAGCACCTTGAATCTGGCAGAGGAATAAGGTACGGAAGGATTCTAAGGACTCATTTTGACTGTCTCAGAAGTTAGAATCAGATGGCCAATGAAATTTGGTGCTAGAGCCTTTCCCTTTAGGTTTACCCCAACAATGTTTTCATTAGTTTCGCTCACTCTCAAATCTGACATTTTACATCAGGTTGGAGCACCTTGCATCTGAGCAGAGGAATAAGGTACGGAATAGTTCAAATACTCATTTGACTGTCTCCAAGTTAGATCAGATGGCCAATGCAATTTGGTGCTAGGCCTTTCCCTTTAGGTTTTACCCCAACAATGTTTTCATTAGTTTCGCTCCTCTCAAAATCAAGCATTTTACAACAGGTTGGACCACCCTGCATCTGAGCAGAAGAAAAGGTACGGAAGAATTCAAATACTCATTTTGACTGTCTCAGAAGTTAGATCAGATGGCCAATGCAATTTGCCTGCCTAGGCCTTTCCCCTTTAGGTTTTTACCCCAACAATGTTTTCATTAGTTTCGCTCACTCTCAAAATCAAGCATTTTACAGCAGGTTGGAGCACCTTGTATCTTAGGAGAGGAATGAGGTAGGGAAGAATTCAAATACTCATTTTGACTGTCTCCAGAACTTAGATCAGATGGCCGATGGAATTTGGTGCTAGGCCTTTCCTAAGTTACCCCAACAAGGTTTTACCCCAACACCTTGTATCTTGAATTTTCATTAGACTTTCAGAACCGATCACTCTCCCTTTAGGTTTTCAATGTTTTCATTAGTTTCGATCACTTTTGCATTGGAAGAATTCAAATACTCATTTTGACTGCCTAGAGAAGTTAGATCAGATGGCAAACGCAATTTGGTGCTAGGCCTTTCCCTTTAGGTTTTACCCCAACAAAGTTTTCATTAGTTTCGCTCACTCTCAAAATCAAGCATTTTACAGCAGGTGGGACCACCCTGTATCTCAGCAGAAGAAAGAGGTAGGGAAGAATTCAAATACTCATTTTGACTGTCTCCAGAAGTTAGATCAGATGACCAATGCAATTTGGTGCTAGGCCTTTCCCTTTAGGTTTTACCCCAACAATGTTTTCATTAGTTTCGCTCACTCTCAAAATCAAACTTTTTTCGGCATGTTGGAGCACCATGTATCTCAGCAGAGGAATAAGGTTGGGAAGAATTGAAATACTCATTTTGACTGCCCCCAGAAGTTAGATCAGAAGGCCAATGCAATTTGGTGCTAGGTCTTTCCCTTTAGGTTTTACCCCAACAATGTTTTCATTAGTTTCGATCACTCTAGAAATCAAACATTTTACAACAGGTTGAAGCACCCTGTATCTCAGCAGAGGAATAAGGTAGGGAAGAATTCAAATACTCATTTTGACTGCCTCCAGAAGTTAGATCAGATGGACAATGCAATTTGGTGATAGGTCTTTCCCTTTAGGTTTTACCCTAACAATGTTTTCATTAGTTTCGCTCACTCTCGAAATCAAACATTTTACAGCAGGTTGGAGCACCTGTATCTCAGCACAGGAATAAGGTAGGGAAGAATTCAAATACTCATTTTGACTGCCTCCAGAAGTTACATCAGATGGCCAATGCAATTTGGTGCTAGACCTTTCCCTTTAGGTTTTACCCAACAATGTTTTCATTAGTTTCGATCACTCCCGAAATCAAGCATTTTACAGCAGGTTGGAGCACCCTGTATCTCAGCAGATGAAAGAGGTAGGGAAGAATTCAAATACTCATTTTGACTGCCTCCAGAAGTCGGATCAGATGGCCAATGCAATTTGGTGCTAGGCCTTTCCCTTTAGGTTTTACCCCAACAATGTTTTCATGAGTTTCCATCACTCTCGAAATCAAGCATTTTAAAGCAGGTTGGAGCACCTTGTATCTCAGCAGAAGAAAGAGGTAGGGAAGAATTCTAAGGATCATTTTGACTATCTTCAGAAGTTAGATAAGATGGCCAATGAAATATGGTGCTAGGCCTTTCCCTTTAGGTTTTAAACCAACAATGTTTTCATTAGTTTCGCTCACTCTCAAAATCAATGATTTTACAGCAGGTTGGAGCACCCTGTATCTCATCAGAGGAATAAGTTAGGGAAGAATTGAAATACTCATTTTGACTGCCTCCAGAAGTTAGATCAGATGGCCAATGAAATTTGGTGCTAGGCCTTTCCCTTTAGGTTTTACCCCAACAATGTTTTGATTAGTTTCGCTCACTCTCAAAATCAAGCATTTTACAGCAGGTTGGAGCACCTTGCATCTCAGCAGAGGAAAGAGGTAGGGAAGAATTCTAAGGATCATTTTGACTGTCTCCCGAAGTTAGATCAGATGGCCAATGCAATTTGGTGCTAGGCCTTTCCCTTTAGGTTTTACCCTAACAATATTTTCATTAGTTTCAATCACTCTCGACACCAAGCATTTTACAGCAGGTTGGTGCACCCTGTATCTCAGCACAGGGAAGAGATAGGGAAGAATTCTAAGGATAATTTTGACTGCCTCCAGAGGTTAGATCAGATGGCTAATGCAATTTGGTGCTAGGCCTTTCCCTTTAGGTTTTACCTTAACAATATTTTCATTAGTTTCGCTCACTCTCGAAATCAAACATTTTACGGCATGTTGGAGCACTATGTATCTCAGCAGAGGAATAAGGTAGGGAAGAATTCAAATACTCATTTTGACTGCCTCCAGAAGTTAGATCAGATGGCCAATACAATTTGGTGCGAGGCCTTTCCCTTTAGGTTTTACCCCAACAATGTTTTCATTAGTTTCGCTCACTCTCAAAATCAAGCATTTTACAGCAGGTTGGAGCACCTGTATCTCAGCAGAGGAATAAGGTAGGGAAGAATTGAAATACTCATTTTGACTGCCTCCAGAAGTTAGATCAGATGGCCAATGCAATTTGGTGCTAGGCCTTTCCTTTAGGTTTTACCCCAACAATGTTTTCATTAGTTTCGCTCACTCTCAAAATCAAGCATTTTACAGCAGGTTGGACCACCCTGTATCTCAGCAGAAGAAACAGGTAGGGAAGAATTCTAAGGATCATTTTGACTGTCTCCAGAAGTTAGATCAGATGGCCAATGAAATATGGTGCTAGGCCTTTCCCTTTGGGTTTTACCCCAACAATGTTTTCATTAGTTTCAATCACTCTCGAAATCAAGCATTTTACAGCAGGTTGGAGCACTATGTATCTCAGCAGAGGAATAAGGTAGGGAAGAATTCAAATACTCATTTTGACTGCCTCCAGAAGTTAGATGAGATGGCCAATGCAATTTGGTGCTAGGCCTTTCCCTTTAGGTTTTACCCCAACAATGTTTTCATTAGTTTCGATCACTCTCGAAATCAAACATTTTACAGCAGGTTGGAGCACCCTGTATCTCAGCAGAGGAAAGAGGTAGGGAAGAATCCAAATACTCATTTTTACTGCCTCCAGAAGTTAGATGAGATGGCCAATGCAATTTGGTGCTAGGCCTTTCCCTTTAGGTTTTACCCCAACAATGTTTTCATTAGTTTCGATCACTCCCGAAATCAAGCATTTTACAGCAGGTTGGAGCACCCTGTATCTCAGCAGATGAAAGAGGTAGGGAAGAATTCAAATACTCATTTTGACTGCCTCCAGAAGTCGGATCAGATGGCCAATGCAATTTGGTGCTAGGCCTTTCCCTTTAGGTTTTACCCCAATAATGTTTTCATTAGTTTCGATCACTCTCGAAATCAAACATTTTACAGCAGGTTAGAGCACCCTGTATCTGAGCAGAGGAATAAGGTAGGGAAGAATTGAAATACTCATTTTGACTGCCTCCAGAAGTTAGATCAGATGGCCAATGCAATTTGGTGCTAGGCCTTTCCCTTTAGGTTTTACCCCAACAATGTTTTCATTAGTTACGATCACTCTCAAAATCAAGCATTTTACAGCAGGGTGGTCCACCCTGTATCTCTGCAGAGGAAAGAGGTAGGGAAGAATTCTAAGGATCACTTTGACTGCCTCCAGAGGTTAGATCATATGGCCAATGCAATTTGGTGCTAGGTCATTCCCTTTAGGTTTTACCCCAACAATGTTTTCATTAGTTTCGATCACTCTCGAAATCAAGCATTTTACAGCAGGTTGGAGCACTATGTATCTCAGCAGAGGAATAAGGTAGGAAGAATTCAAATACTCATTTTGACTGCCTCCAGAAGTTAGATCAGATGGCCAATGCAATTTGGTGCTAGGCCTTTCCCTTTAGGTTTTACCCCAACAATGTTTTGATTAGTTTGATCACTCTCAAAATCAAGCATTTTACAGCAGGGTGGACCACCCTGTATATCTGCAGAGGAAAGAGGTAGGGAAGAATTCTAAGGATCACTTTGACTGTCTTCAGAAGTTAGATCAGATGGCCAATGAAATATGGTGCTAGGCCTTTCCCTTTAGGTTTTACCCCTACAATGTTTTCATTAGTTTCGATCACTCTCGAAATCAAGCATTTTACAGCAGGTTGGAGCACCCTGTATCTCAGCAGAGGAAAGAGGTAGGGAAGAATTCAAATACTCATTTTGACTGCCTCCAGAAGTCGGATCAGATGGCCAATGCAATTTGGTGCTAGGCCTTTCCTTTTAGGTTTTACCCCAACAATGTTTTCATTAGTTTCGCTCACTCTCGGAATCAAGCATTTTACAGCAGTTTGGAGCACCTTTATCTGAGCAGAGGAATAAGGTAGGGAATAATTCAAATACTCATTTTGACTGCCTCCAGAAGTTAGATCAGATGGCCAATGCAATTTGGTGCTAGGCCTTTCCCTTTAGGTTTTACCCCAACAATGTTTTCATTAGTTTCGCTCACTCTCGGAATCAAGCATTTTACAGCAGTTTGGAGCACCTTTATCTGAGCAGAGGAATAAGGTAGGGAATAATTCAAATACTCATTTTGACTGCCTCCAGAAGTTAGATCAGATGGCCAATGCAATTTGGTGCTAGGCCTTTCCCTTTAGGTTTTACCCCAACAATGTTTTCATTAGTTTCGATCACTCTCTAAATCAAACATTTTACAGCAGGTTGGAGCACCATGTGTCTCAGCAGAGGAATAAGGAAGGGAAGAATTCAAATACTCATTATGACTGCCTCCAGAAGTTAGATCAGATGGCCAATGCAATTTGGTGCTAGGCCTTTCCCTTTAGGTTTTAAACCAACAATGTTTTCATTAGTTTCGCACACTCTCAAAATCAAGCATTTTACAGCAGGTTGGAACACCCTGTATCTCAGCAGAGGAAAGTGGTAGGGAAGAATTCTAAGGATCATTTTGACTGTCTCCAGAAGTTAGATCAGATGGCCAATGCAATTTGGTGCTAGGCCTTTCCCTTTAGGTTTTACCCCAACAATGTTTTCATTAGTTTCGATCACTCTCAAAATCAAGCATTTTACAGCAGGGTGGACCACCCTGTATCTCTGCAGAGGAAAGAGGTATTGAAGAATTCTAAGGATCACTTTGACTGCCTCCAGAAGTTAGATCAGATGGCCAATGCAGTTTGGTGCCAGGTCTTTCCCTTTAGGTTTTACCCCAACAATGTTTTCATTAGTTTCGATCACTCTCAAAATCAAGCATTTTACAGCAGGTTGCAGCACCTTGTATCAGAGCAGTGGAGTAAGGAAGGGAAGAATTCAAATACTCATTTTGACTGCCTCCAGAAGTTAGATCAGATGGCCAATGTAATTTGGTGCTAGGCCTTTCCCTTTAGGTTTTACCCCAACAATGTTTTCATTAGCTTCGATCACTCTCGAAATCAAGCATTTTACAGCAGGTTGGACCACCCTGTATCTCAGCAGAAGAAAGAGGTAGGGAAGAATTCAGATACTCATTTTGACTGTCTCCAGAAGTTAGATCAGATGGCCAATGCAATTTGGTGCTAGGCCTTTCCCTTTAGGTTTTACCCCAACAATGTTTTCATTAGTTTCGCTCACTCTCGAAATCAAGCATTTTACAGCAGGGTGGACCACCCTGTATCTCAGCAGAGGAAAGAGGTAGGGAAGAATTCTAAGGATCATTTTGACTGTCTCCAGAAGTTAGATCAGATGGCCAATGCAATTTGGTGCTAGGCCTTTCCCTTTAGGTTTTACCCCAACAATGTTTTCATTAGTTTCGATCACTCTCGAAATCAAGCATTTTACAGCAGGTTGGAGCAACTTTTATCTGAGCAGAGGAATAAGGTAGGGAAGAATTCAAATACTCATTTTGACTGCCTCCAGAAGTTAGATCAGATGGCCAATGCAATTTGGTGCTAGGCCTTTCCCTTTAGGTTTTACCCCAACAATGTTTTCATTAGTTTCGCACACTCTCAAAATCAAGCATTTTACAGCAGGTTGGAACACCCTGTATCTCAGCAGAGGAAAGTGGTAGGGAAGAATTCTAAGGATCATTTTGACTGTCTCCAGAAGTTAGATCAGATGGCCAATGCAATTTGGTGCTAGGCCTTTCCCTTTAGGTTTTACCCCAACAATGTTTTCATTAGTTTCGATCACTCTCAAAATCAAGCATTTTACAGCAGGGTGGACCACCCTGTATCTCTGCAGAGGAAAGAGGTAGGGAAGAATTCTAAGGATCACTTTAACTGCCTTCAGA
The DNA here is from genome assembly GCA_011125475.1 of Melanerpes aurifrons. Classification (NCBI taxonomy): domain Eukaryota; kingdom Metazoa; phylum Chordata; class Aves; order Piciformes; family Picidae; genus Melanerpes; species Melanerpes aurifrons. The sequence continues at coordinate 11,290 of WWNC01000367.1, forward strand.
AGTTAGATCAGATGGCCAATGAAATATGGTGCTAGGCCTTTCCCTTTAGGTTTTACCCCAACAATGTTTTCATTAGTTTCGATCACTCTTGAAATCAAGCATTTTACAGCAGGTAGGAGCACCCTGTATCTCAGCAGAGGAAAGAGGTAGGGAAGAATTAAAATACTCATTTTGACTGCCTCCAGAAGTCGGATCAGATGGCCAATGCAATTTGGTGCTATGCCTTTCCCTTTAGGTTTTACCCAACAATGTTTTCATTAGTTTCGATCACTCTCGAAATCAAACATTTTACAGCAGGTTGGAGCACCCTGTATCTCAGCAGAGGAAAGAGGTAGGGAAGAATTCAAATACTCATTTTGAGTGCCTCCAGAAGTTAGATCAGATGGCCAGTGCAATTTGGTACTAGGCCTTTCCCTTTAGGTTTTACCCTAACAATGTTTTCATTAGTTTCGATCATCTCGAAATCAAGCATTTTAAAGCAGGTTGGCGCACCCTGTATCTCAGCAGAGGAAAGTGGTAGGGAAGAATTCTAAGGATCATTTTGACTGCCTCCAGAAGTTAGATCAGATGGCCAATGCAATTTGGTGCTAGGCCTTTCCCTTTAGGTTTTACCCCAACAATGTTTTCATTAGTTTCGATCACTCTCGAAATCAAGCATTATAAAGCAGGTTGGCGCACCCTGTATCTCAGCAGAGGAAAGTGGTAGGGAAAAATTCTAAGGATCATTTTGACTGTCTCCAGAAGTTAGATCAGATGGCCAATGCAATTTGGTGCTAGGCCTTTCCCTTTAGGTTTTACCCTAACAATGTTTTCATTAGTTTCGATCACTCTCAAAATCAAGCATTTTTACAGCAGGTTGGGGCATCTTGCATCTGAGCAGAGGAATAAGGTAGGGAAGAATTCAAATACTCATTTTGACTGCCTCCAGAAGTTAGATCAGATGGCCAATGCAATTTGGTGCTAGGCCTTTCCCTTTAGGTTTTACCCCAACAATGTTTTCATTAGTTTTGCTAACTCTCGAAATCAAGCATTTTACAGCAGGTTGGAGCACCTTCTATGTGAGCAGAGGAATAAGGTAGGGAAGAATTCAAATACTCATTTTGACTGCCTCCAGAAGTTAGATCAGATGGCCAATGCAATTTGGTGCTAGGCCTTTCCCTTTAGGTTTTACCCCAACAAAGTTTTCATTAGTTTCGCTCACTCTCAAAATCAAGCATTTTACAGCAGGTTGGAACACCCTGTATCTCAGCAGAGGAAAGAGGTAGGGAAGAATTCTAAGGATCACTTTGACTGTCTTCAGAAGTTAGATCAGATGGCCAATGAAATATGGTGCTAGGCCTTTCCCTTTAGGTTTTACCCCAACAATGTTTTCATTAGTTTTGATCACTCTCGAAATCAAGCATTTTTCAGCAGGTTGGAGCACCCTGTATCTCAGCAGAGGAAAGAGGTAGGGAAGAATTCAAATACTCATTTTGACTGCCTCCAGAAGTCGGATCAGATGGCCAATGCAATTTGGTGCTAGGCCTTTCCCTTTAGGTTTTACACAACAATGTTTTCATTAGTTTCGATCACTCTCGAAATCAACCATTTTACAGCAGGTTGGAGCACCTTGTATATGAGCAGAGGAATAAGGTCGGGAAGAATTGAAATACTCATTTTGACTGCCTCAGAAGTTACATCAGATGGCCAATGCAATTTGGTGCTAGGCCTTTCCTTTAGGTTTTACCCCAACAATGTTTTCATTAGTTTCGCTCACACTCATAATCAAGCATTTTACAGCATGTTGGATCACCCTGCATCTCAGCAGAGGAAAGAGGTAGGGAAGAATTCAAATACTCATTTTGACTGTCTCCAGAAGTTAGATCAGATGGCTAAAGCAATTTGGTGCTAGGCCTTTCCCTTTAGGTTTTACCCCAACAATGCTTTCATTATTTTCGATCACTCTCGAAATCAAGCATTTTACAGCAGGTTGGAGCACCTTGCATCTGAGCAAAGGAATAAGGTACGGAAGAATTCAAATACTCATTTTGACTGCCTCCAGAAGTTAGATCAGATGGCAAATGCAATTTGGTGCTAGGCCTTTCCCTTTAGGTTTTAAACCAACAATGTTTTCATTAGTTTTGCTAACTCTCGAAATCAAACATTTTACAGCAGGTTGGGGCACCTTGCATCTCAGCAGAGGAATAAGGTACGGAAGAATTCAAATACTCATTTTGACTGCCTCCAGAAGTTAGATCAGATGGCCAATGCAATTTGGTGCTAGGCCTTTCCCTTTAGGTTTTACCCCAACAAAGTTTTCATTAGTTTTGCTCACTCTCAAAATCAAGCATTTTACAGCAGGTTGGAGAACCCTGTATCTCAGCAGAGGAAAGAGGTAGGGAAGAATTCAAATACTCATTTTGACTGCCTCCAGAAGTTAAATCAGATGGCAAACGCAATTTGGTGCTAGGCCTTTCCCTTTAGGTTTTACCCCAACAAAGTTTTCATTAGTTTCGATCACTCTCGAAATCAAGCATTTTACAGCAGGTTGGGGCTCCTTGCATCTGAGCAGAGGAATAAGGTACGGAAGAATTCAAATACTCATTTTGACTGCCTCCAGAAGTATAGATCAGATGGCCAATGCAATTTGGTGCTAGGCCTTTCCCTTTAGGTTTTACCCCAACAAAGTTTTCATTAGTTTCGATCACTCTCGAAATCAAGCATTTTACAGCAGGTTGGAGCACCTTGCATCTGAGCAGAGGAATAAGGTGCGGAAGAATTCTAAGGATCATTTTGACTGCCTCCAGAAGTTAGATCAGATGGCCAATGCAATTTGGCTCTAGGACTTTCCCTTTGGGTTTTACCCCAAGAATGTTTTCATTACTTTCGATCACTCTCGAAATCAAGCATTTTACAGCAGGTTGGAGCACCTTCTATCTGAGCAGAGGAAAGAGGTAGGGAAGAATTCAAATACTCATTTTGACTGCCTCCAGAAGTTAGATCAGATGGCCAATGCAATTTGGTGCTAGGCCTTTCCCTTTAGGTTTTAAACCAACAAAGTTTTCATTAGTTTCGCTCACTCTCAAAATCTGGCAAATTACAGCAGGTTGGAGCACCTTATATCTGAGCAGAGGAATAAGGTAGGGAAGAATTCAAATACTCATTTTGACTGCCTCCAGAAGTTAGATCAGATGGCCAATGCAATTTGGTGCTAGGCCTTTCCCTTTAGGTTTTACCCCAACAAAGTTTTCATTAGTTTTGCTCATTCTCAAAATCAAGCATTTTACAGCAGGTTGGAGCACCCTGTATCTCAGCAGAGGAAAGAGGTAGGTAAGAATTCAAATACTCATTCTGACTGCCTCCAGAAGTTAAATCAGATGGCAAACGCAATTTGGTGCTAGGCCTTTCCCTTTAGGTTTTACCCCAACAAAGTTTTCATTAGTTTTGCTCACTCTCAAAATCAAGCATTTTACAGCAGGTTGGAGAACCCTGTATCTCAGCAGAGGAAAGAGGTAGGGAAGAATTCAAATACTCATTTTGACTGCCTCCAGAAGTTAAATCAGATGGCAAACGCAATTTGGTGCTAGGCCTTTCCCTTTAGGTTTTACCCCAACAAAGTTTTCATTAGTTTCGATCACTCTCGAAATCAAGCATTTTACAGCAGGGTGGGGCTCCTTGCATCTGAGCAGAGGAATAAGGTACGGAAGAATTCAAATACTCATTTTGACTGCCTCCAGAAGTATAGATCAGATGGCCAATGCAATTTGGTGCTAGGCCTTTCCCTTTAGGTTTTAAACCAACAATGTTTTCATTAGTTTCGATCACTCTCAATATCAAGAATTTTACAGCTGGTTGGAGCACCTTCTATCTCAGCAGAGGAGTAAGGTAGGGAAGAATTCAAACACTCATTTTGACTGCCTCCAGAAGTTAGATCAGATGGCCAATGCAATTTGGTTCTAGGCCTTTCCCTTTGGGTTTTACCCCAAGAATGTTTTCATTACTTTCGATCACTCTCGAAATCAAGCATTTTACAGCAGGTTGGAGCGCCTTCTATCTGAGCAGAGGAAAGAGGTAGGGAAGAATTCAAATACTCATTTTGACTGTCTCCAGAAGTTAGATCAGATGGCTAAAGCAATTTGGTGCTAGGCCTTTCCCTTTAGGTTTTACCCCAACAATGTTTTCATTAGTTTGATCACTCTCGAAATCAAGCATTTTACAGCAGGTTGGAGCACCTTGCATCTGAGCAGAGGAATAAGGTAGGGAAGAATTCAAACACTCATTTTGACTGCCTCCAGAAGTTAGATCAGATGGCCAATGCAATTTGGTTCTAGGCCTTTCCCTTTGGGTTTTACCCCAAGAATGTTTTCATTACTTTCGATCACTCTCGAAATCAAGCATTTTACAGCAGGTTGGAGCACCTTCTATCTGAGCAGAGGAAAGAGGTAGGGGAAGAATTCAAATACTCATTTTGACTGTCTCCAGAAGTTAGATCAGATGGCCAATGCAATTTGGTGCTAGGCCTTTCCCTTTAGGTTTTTAAACCAACAATGTTTTCATTAGTTTCGCTCACTCTCAAAATCAGGCAAATTACAGCAGGTTGGAGCACCTTATATCTGAGCAGAGGAATAAGGTAGGGAAGAATTCAAATACTCATTTTGACTGTCTCCAGAAGTTAGATCAGATGGCCAATGCAATTTGGTGCTAGGCCTTTCCCTTTAGGTTTTACCCCAATATTGTTTTTCATTAGTTTCGCTCACTCTCAAAATCAGGCATATTACAGCAGGTTGGAGCACCTTGTATCTGAGCAGAGGAATAAGGTAGGGAAGAATTGAAATACTCATTTTGACTGCCCCCAGAAGTTAGATCAGATGGCCAATGCAATTTGGTGCTAGGCCTTTCCCTTTAGGTTTTACCCCAACAATGTTTTCATTAGTTTCGATCACTCTCAAAATCAAGCATTTTACAGCAGGTTGGAGCACCCTGCATCTCAGCAGAGGAAGGAGGTAGGGAAGAATTGAAATACTCATTTTGACTGCCTCCAGAAGTTTGATCAGATGGCCTATCCAATTTGGTGCTAGACCTTTCCCTTTAGGTTTTACCCCAACAATGTTTTCATTAGTTTGATCACTCTCAAAATCAAGCATTTTACGTCAGGTTGGAGCACCTTGTATCTTAGCAGAGGAATAAGGTGCGGAACAACTGAAATACTCATTTTGACTGTCTCCAGAAGTTAGACCAGATGGCCAATGCAATTTGGTGCTAGGCCTTTCCCTTTACGTTTTACCCCAACAATGTTTTCATTAGTTTCGTTCGCTCTCAGTATCAAGCGTTTTTGCAGGAAGTTGGAGCACCTTGCATCTGGGCAGAGGAATAAGGTACGGAACAATTGAAATACTCATTTTGACTGCCTCCAGAAGTTAGATCAGATGGCCAAAGTGGTTTGGTGCTAGGCCTTTCCCTTTAGGTTTTACCCCAACAATGTTTTCTTTAGTTTCGATCACTCTCAAAATCAAGCATTTTACAGCAGGTTGGAGAACCTTGTATCTGAGCAGAGGAATAAGGTACGGAACAATTGAAATACTCATTTTGTCTGCCTCCAGAAGTTAGATCAGATGGCCAAAGTAATTTGGTGCTAGGCCTTTCCCTTTGGGTTTTACCCCAACAATGTTTTCATTAGTTTCGCTCACTCTCAAAATCAAGCATTTTACAGCAGGTTGGAGCACCTTGTATCTGAGCAGAGGAAAGAGGTAGGGAAGAACTCAAATACTCATTTTGACTGCCTCCAGAAGTTAGATCAGATGGCCAATGCAGTTTGGTGCTAGGCCTTTCCCTTTAGGTTTTACCCCAATAATGTTTTCATTAGTTTCGCTCACTCTCGAAATCAAACATTTTAGAGCTGATTGGAGCACCCTGTATCTCAGCAGAGGAATAAGGTAGGGAAGAATTCAAATACTCATTTTGACTGCCTTCAGAAGTTAGATCAGATGGCTAATGCAATTTGGTGCTAGGCCTTTCCTTTTAGGTTTTAAAACAACAATGTTTTCATTAGTTTCGCTCACTCTCGAAATCAAGCATTTTACAGCAGGTTGGAACACCTTCTATCTCAGCAGAGGAAAGAGGTAGGGAAGAATTGAAATACTCATTTTGACTGTCTCCAGAAGTTAGATCAGGTGGCCAATGCAATTTGGTGCTAGGCCTTTCCCTTTGGGTTTTACCCCAACAATGTTTTCATTAGTTTCGCTCACACTCAAAATCAAGCATTTTACAGCAGGTTGGGGCACCCTGTATCTCAGCAGAGGAAAGAGGTAGGGAAGAATTCTAAGGATCATTTTGACTGTCTCCAGAAGTTAGATCAGATGGCCAATGCAGTTTGGTGCTAGACCTTTCCCTTTAGGTTTACCCTAACAATGTTTTCATTAGTTTCGCTCACTCTCAAAATTGGGCATATTTGAGCAGGTTGGAGCACCTTGTATCTGAGGAGAGGAAAGAGGTAGGGAAGAATTCAAATACTCATTTTGACTGCCTCCAGATGTTAGATCAGATGGCGAATGCAATTTGGTGCTAGGCCTTTCCCTTTAGGTTTTACCCCAACAATGTTTTCATTAGTTTCGATCACTCTCAATATGAAGCATTTTAAAGCAGGTTGGAGCACCCTGTATCTCAGCAGAGGAAAGAGGTAGGGAAGAATTGAAATACTCATTTTGAGTGCCTCCAGAAGTTAGATCAGATGGCCAATGCAATTTGGTGCTAAGCCTTTCCCTTTAGGTTTTACCCCAACAATGTTTTCATTATTTTCGATCACTCTCCAAATCAAGCATTTTACAGCAGGTTGGACCACCCTGTATCTCAGCAGAAGAGAGAGGTAGGGAAGAATTCTAAGGATCTTTTTGACTGTCTCCAGAAGTTAGATCAGATGGCCAATGCAATTTGGTGCTAGGCCTTTCCCTTTAGGTTTTACCCCAACAATGTTTTCATTAGTTTCGCTCACTCTCAAAATCAAGCATTTTACAGCAGGTTGGAGCACCATGCATCTGAGCAGAGGAATAAGGTAGGGAAGAATTCAAATACTCATTTTGACTGTCTCCAGAAGTTAGATCAGATGGCCAATGCAATTTGGTGCTAGGCCTTTCCCTTTAGGTTTTACCCCAACAATGTTTTCATTAGTTTCGCTCACTCTCGAAATCAAACATTTTGCAGCAGGTTGGAGCACCTTGTATCTGAGCACAGGAATAAGGTAGGGAAGAATTCAAATACTCATTTTGACTGCCTTCAGAAGTTAGATCAGATGGCTAAAGTAATTTGGTGCTAGGCCTTTCCCTTTAGGTTTCAAACCATCAATGTTTTCATTAGTTTCGCTCACTCTCGAAATCAAGCATTTTACAGCAGGTTGGAGCACCTTCTATCTCAGTAGAGGAAAGAGGCAGGGAAGAATTGAAATACTCATTTTGACTGCCTCCAGAAGTTAGATCAGATGGCCAATGCAATTTGGTGCTAGGCCTTTCCCTCTAGGTTTTACCCCAACAATGTTTTCATTAGTTTCGCTCACACTCAAAATCAAGCATTTTAGAGCAGGTTGGAGCACCCTGTATATCAGCAGAGGAAAGAGGTAGGGAAGAATTCCAAGGATCATTTTGACTGTCTCCAGAAGTTAGATCAGATGGCCAATGCAATTTGGTGCTAGGCCTTTCCCTTTAGGTTTTACCCTAACAATGTTTTCATTAGTTTCGCTCACTCTCAAAATCAAGCATTTTACAGCAGGGTGGACCACCCGGTATCTCATCAGTGGAAAGAGGTAGGGAAGAATTGAAATACTCATTTTGACTGCCTTCAGAAGTTAGATCAGATGGCCAATGCAATTTGGTGCTAGGCCTTTCCCTTTAGGTTTCAAACCAACAATGTTTTCATTAGTTTCGCTCACTCTCGAAATCAAGCATTTTTGCAGCAGGTTGGAGCACCTTGCATCTGAGCAGAGGAATAAGGTAGGGAAGAATTCAAATACTCATTTTGACTGCCTCCAGAAGTTAGATCAGATGGCCAATGCAATTTGGTGCTAGGCCTTTCCCTTTAGGTTTTACCCCAACAAAGTTTTCATTAGTTTTGCTCACACTCAAAATCAAGCATTTTAGAGCAGGTTGGAGCACCCTGTATATCAGCAGAGGAAAGAGGTAGGGAAAAATTCTAAGGATCATTTTGACTGTCTCCAGAAGTTAGATCAGATGGCCAATGCAATTTGGTGCTAGGCCTTTCCCTTTTGCTTTTACCCCAACAATGTTTTCATTAGTTTCGCTCACTCTTGAAATCAAGAATTTTACAGCAGGTTGGAGCACCTTCTATCTCAGCGGAGGAAAGAGGTTGGGAAGAATTGAAATACTCATTTTGACTGCCTGCAGAAGTTAGATCAGATGACCAATGCAATTTGCTGCTAGGCCTTTCCCTTTAGGTTTTACCCCAACAATGTTTTCATTAGTTTCGCTCACTCTCGAAATCAAGCATTTTACAGCAGGTTGGAGCACCTTCTAACTCAGCAGAGGAAAGAGGTAGGGAAGAATTGAAATACTCATTTTGACTGCCTCCAGAAGTTAGATCAGATGGCCAATGCAATTTGGTGCTAGGCCTTTCCCTTTAGGTTTTACCCCAACAATGTTTTCTTTAGTTTCGATCACTCTCAAAATCAAGCATTTTACAGCAGGTTGGACCACCCTGTATCCTGCAGAAGAGAGAGGTAGGGAAGAATTCTAAGGATCTTTTTGACTGTCTCCAGAAGTTAGATCAGATGGCCAATGCAATTTGGTGCTAGGCCTTTCCCTTTAGGTTTTACCCCAACAATGTTTTCATTAGTTTCGCTCACACTCAAAATCAAGCATTTTAGAGCAGGTTGGAGCACCCTGTACATCAGCAGAGGAAAGAGGTAGGGAAGAATTCTAAGGATCATTTTGACTGTCTCCAGAAGTTAGATCAGATGGCCAATGTAATTTGGTGCTAGGCCTTTCCCTTTAGGTTTTACCCCAACAATGTTTTCTTTAGTTTCGATCACTCTCAAAATCAAGCATTTTACAGCAGGTTGGAGCACCCTGTATCCTGCAGAAGAGAGAGGTAGGGAAGAATTCTAAGGATCTTTTTGACTGTCTCCAGAAGTTAGATCAGATGGCCAATGCAATTTGGTGCTAGGCATTTCCCTTTAGGTTTTACCCCAACAATGTTTTGATTAGTTTCGCTCACACTCAAAATCAAGCATTTTACAGCAGGTTGGAGCACCCTGTATATCAGCAGAGGAAAGAGGTAGGGAAGAATTCTAAGGATCATTTTGACTGTCTCCAGAAGTTAGATCAGATGGCCAATGCAATTTGGTGCTAGGCCTTTCCCTTTAGGTTTTACCCCAATAATGTTTTCATTAGTTTCGCTCACTCTCAAAATCAGGCATTTTACTGCAGGTTGGAGCACCCAGTATCTCAGGAGAGGAATAAGGTAGGGAAGAATTCAAATACTCATTTTGATTGCCTCCAGAAGTTAGATCAGATGGCCAATGCAATTTGGTGCTAGGCCTTTCCTTTAGGTTTTACCCCAACAATGTTTTCATTAGTTTCGATCACTCTCAAAATCAAGCATTTTACAGCAGGTTGGAGCGCCCTGTATCTCAGCAGAGGAGGAGGTAGGGAAGAATTGAAATACTCATTTTGACTGCCTCCAGACGTTAGATCAGATGGCCAATGCAATTTGGTGCTAGGCCTTTCCCTTTAGGTTTTACCCCAACAATGTTTTCATTAGTTTCGCTCACTCTCAAAATCAACCTTTTTTGCAGCAGGTTGGAACACCTTGCATCTGAGCAGAGGAATAAGGTAGGGAAGAATTCAAATACTCATTTTGACTGCCTCCAGAAGTTAGATCAGATGTCCAATGCAATTTGGTGCTAGGCCTTTCCCTTTAGGTTTTACCCGAACTATGTTATCATTAGTTTCGCTCACTCTCGGAATCAAGCATTTTACAGCAGGTTGGAGCACCTTTTATCTGAGCAGAGGAATAAGGTAGGGAAGAATTCAAATACGCATTTTGACTACCTCCAGAAGTTAGATCAGATGGCCAATGCAATTTGGTGCTAGGCCTTTCCCTTTAGGTTTTACCCCAACAATGTTTTCATTAGTTTCGCTCACTCTCGAAATCATGCATTTTACAGCAGGGTGGACCACCCTGTATCTCAGCAGAGGAAAGAGGTAGGGAAGAATTGAAATACTCATTTTGACTGTCTCCAGAAGTTAGATCAGATGGCCAATGCAATTTGGTGCTAGGCCTTTCCCTTTTGGTTTTACCCCAACAATGTTTTCATTAGTTTCGATGACTCTCGAAATCGAGCATTTTTGCAGCAGGTTGGAGCGCCTTGCTTCTGAGCAGAGGAAAGAGGTAGGGAAGAATTGAAATACTCATTTTGACTGTCTCCAGAAGTTAGATCAGATGGCCAATGCAATTTGGTGCTAGGCCTTTCCCTTTTGGTTTTACCCCAACAATGTTTTCATTAGTTTCGATGACTCTCGAAATCGAGCATTTTTGCAGCAGGTTGGAGCGCCTTGCTTCTGAGCAGAGGAAAGAGGTAGGGAAGAATTGAAATACTCATTTTGACTGCCTCCAGAAGTTAGATCAGATGGCCACAGTGGTTTGGTGCTAGGCCTTTCCCTTTAGGTTTTACCCCAACAATGTTTTCATTAGTTTCGATCACTCTCAAAATCAAGCATTTTACAGCAGGTTGGAGAACCTTGTATCTGAGCAGAGGAATAAGGTACGGAACAATTGAAATACTCATTTTGACTGCCTCCAGAAGTTAGATCAGATTGCCAAAGTAATTTGGTGCTAGGCCTTTCCCTTTAGGTTTTACCCCAATAATGTTTTCATTAGTTTCGCTCACACTCAAAATCAAACATTTTACAGCTGATTGGAGCACCCTGTATCTCAGCAGAGGAATAAGGTAGGGAAGAATTCAAATACTCATTTTGACTGCCTTCAGAAGTTAGATCAGATGGCTAATGCAATTTGGTTCTAGGCCTTTCCCTTTAGGTTTTAAAACAACAATGTTTTCATTAGTTTCGCTCACTCTCGAAATCAAGCATTTTACAGCAGGTTGGAGCACCTTCTATCTCAGCAGAGGAAAGAGGTAGGGAAGAATTGAAATACTCATTTTGACTGTCTCCAGAAGTTAGATCAGATGGCCAATGCAATTTGGTGCTAGGCCTTTCCCTTTGGGTTTTACCCCAACAATGTTTTCATTAGTTTCGCTCACTCTCAAAATCAAGCATTTTACAGCAGGTTGGGGCACCCTGTATATCAGCAGAGGAAAGAGGTAGGGAAGAATTCTAAGGATCATTTTGTCTGTCTCCAGAAGTTAGATCAGATGGCCAATGCAGTCTGGTGCTAGACCTTTCCCTTTAGGTTTTACCCTAACAATGTTTCATTAGTTTCGCTCACTCTCAAAATCGGGCATATTTGAGCAGGTTGGAGCACCTTGCATCTGAGCAGAGGAAAGAGGTAGGGAAGAATTCAAATACTCATTTTGACATCCTCCAGATGTTAGATCAGATGGCGAATGCAATTTGGTGCTAGGCCTTTCCCTTTAGGTTTTACCCCAATAATGTTTTCATTAGTTTCGATCACTCTCAATATCAAGCATTTTAAAGCAGGTTGGAGCACCCTGTATCTCTGCGGAGGAAAGAGGTACGGAAGAATTGAAATACTCATTTTGAGTGCCTCCAGAAGTTAGATCAGATGGCCAATGCAATTTGGTGCTAGGCCTTTCCCTTTAGGTTTTACCCCAACAATGTTTTCATTAGTTTCGCTCACTCTCAAAATCAAGCATTTTACAGCAGGTTGGAGCACCATGCATCTTAGCAGAGGAATAAGGTAGGGAAGAATTCAAATACTCATTTTGACTGCCTCCAGAAGTTAGATCAGATGGCCAATGCAATTTGGTGCTAGGCCTTTCCCTTTAGGTTTTACCCCAACAATGTTTTCATTAGTTTCGCTCACTCTCAAAATCAAGCATTTTACAGCAGGTTGGAGCACCTTGCATCTGAGCAGAGGAATAGGGTAGGAAGAATTGAAATACTCATTTTAACTGCCTCCAGAAGTTAGATCAGATGGAGAATGCAATTTGGTGCTAGGCCTTTCCCTTTAGGTTTTACCCCAACAATGTTTTCATTAGTTTCGCTCACACTCAAAATCAAGCATTTTACAGCAGGTTGGAGCACCCTGTATATCAGCAGAGGAAAGAGGTAGGGAAGAATTCTAAGGATCATTTTGACTGCCTCCAGAAGTTAGATCAGATGACCAATGCAATTTGGTGCTAGGCCTTTCCCTTTAGGTTTTACCCCAACAATGTTTTCATTACTTTCGCTCACTCTCAAAATCAAACATTTTAGAGCTGATTGGAGCACCCTGCTTCTCAGTTGAGGAATAAGGTAGGGAAGAATTCAAATACTCATTTTGACTGCCTTCAGAAGTTAGATCAGATGGCTAATGCAATTTGGTGCTAGGCCTTTCCCTTTAGGTTTCAAACCATCAATGTTTTCATTAGTTTCGCTCACTCTCGAAATCAAGCATTTTACAGAAGGTTGGAGCACCTTCTATCTCAGTAGAGGAAAGAGGTAGGGAAGAATTGAAGGATCATTTTGACTGCCTCCAGAAGTTAGATCAGATGGCCAATGCAATTTGGTGCTAGGCCTTTCCCTTTAGGTTTTACCCCAACAATGTTTTCATTAGTTTTGCTCACTCTCAAAATCAAGCATTTTTGAAGGAGGTTGGAGCACCTTGCATCTGAGCAGAGAAATAGGGTAGGGAAGAATTCAAATACTCATTTTGACTGCCTCCAGAAGTTAGATCAGATGGCCAATGCAATTTGGTGCTAGGCCTTTCCCTTTAGGTTTTACCCCAACAATGTTTTCATTAGTTTCGCTCACTCTCGAAATCATGCATTTTACAGCAGGGTGGGCCACCCTGTATCTCAGCAGAGGAAAGAGGTAGGGAAGAATTCTAAGGATCATTTTGACTGTCTCCAGAAGTTAGATCAGATGGCCAATGCAGTTTGGTGCTAGACCTTTCCCTTTAGGTTTTACCCTAACAATGTTTTCATTAGTTTCGCTCACTCTCAAAATTGGGCATATTACAGCAGGTTGGAGCACCTTGTATCTGAGAGAGGAAAGAGGTAGGGAAGAATTCAAATACTCATTTTGACTGCCTCCAGATGTTAGATCAGATGGCCAATGCAATTTGGTGCTAGGCCTTTCCCTTTAGGTTTTACCCCAACAATGTTTTCATTAGTTTCGCTCACTCTCAATATCAAGCATTTTAAAGCAGGTTGGAGCACCCTGTATCTCAGCAGAGGAAAGAGGTAGGGAAGAATTGAAATACTCATTTTGACTGCCTCCAGAAGTTAGATCAGATGGCCAATGCAATTTGGTGCTAGGCCTTTCCCTTTAGGTTTTACCCCAACAATGTTTTCATTATTTTCGCTCACTCTCAAATCAAGCATTTTACAGCAGGTTGGACCACCCTGTATCTCAGCAGAAGAGAGAGGTAGGGAAGAATTCTAAGGATCTTTTGACTGTCTCCAGAAGTTAGATCAGATGGCCAATGCAATTTGGTGCTAGGCCTTTCCCTTTAGGTTTTACCCCAACAATGTTTTCATTAGTTTCGCTCACTCTCAAAATCAAGCATTTTACAGCAGGTTGGAGCACCATGCATCTGAGCAGAGGAATAAGGTAGGGAAGAATTCAAATACTCATTTTGACTGTCTCCAGAAGTTAGATCAGATGGCCAATGCAATTTGGTGCTAGGCCTTTCCCTTTAGGTTTTACCCCAACAATGTTTTCATTAGTTTCGCTCACTCTCGAAATCAAACATTTTGCAGCAGGTTGGAGCACCTTGTATCTCAGCACAGGAATAAGGTAGGGAAGAATTCAAATACTCATTTTGACTGCCTTCAGAAGTTAGATCAGATGGCTAAAGTAATTTGGTGCTAGGCCTTTCCTTTAGGTTTCAAACCATCAATGTTTTCATTAGTTTCGCTCACTCTCGAAATCAAGCATTTTACAGCAGGTTGGAGCACCTTCTATCTCAGTAGAGGAAAGAGGCAGGGAAGAATTGAAATACTCATTTTGACTGCCTCCAGAAGTTAGATCAGATGGCCAATGCAATTTGGTGCTAGGCCTTTCCTTTAGGTTTTACCCCAACAATGTTTTCATTAGTTTCGCTCACTCTCAAAATCAAGCATTTTAGAGCAGGTTGGAGCACCCTGTATCTCAGCAGAGGAAAGAGGTAGGAAGAATTCAAGGATCATTTTGACTGTCTCCAGAAGTTAGATCAGATGGCCAATGCAATTTGGTGCTAGGCCTTTCCCTTTAGGTTTTACCCCAACAATGTTTTCATTAGTTTCGCTCACTCTCAAATCAAGCATTTTACAGCAGGGTGGAGCACCCTGTATCTCATCAGTGGAAAGAGGTAGGAAGAATTCAAATACTCATTTTGACTGCCTCAAGTTAGATCAGATGGCCAATGCAATTTGGTGCTAGGCCTTTCCCTTTAGGTTTTCAAACCAACAATGTTTTCATTAGTTTCGCTCACTCTCGAAATCAAGCATTTTGCAGCAGGTTGGAGCACCTTGCATCTGAGCAGAGGAATAAGGTAGGAAGAATTCAAATACTCATTTTGACTGCCTCCAGAAGTTAGATCAGATGGCCAATGCAATTTGGTGCTAGGCCTTTCCCTTTAGGTTTTACCCCAACAATGTTTTCATTAGTTTTGCTCACTCTCAAAATCAAGCATTTTAGAGCAGGTTGGAGCACCCTGTATCTCAGCAGAGGAAAGAGGTAGGGAAGAATTCTAAGGATCATTTTGACTGCCTCCAGAAGTTAGATCAGATGGCCAATGCAATTTGGTGCTAGGCCTTTCCTTTTGGTTTTACCCCAACAATGTTTTCATTAGTTTCGCTCACTCTTGAAATCAAGCATTTTACAGCAGGTTGGAGCACCTTCTATCTCAGCGGAGGAAAGAGGTTGGGAAGAATTGAAATACTCATTTTGACTGCCTGCAGAAGTTAGATCAGATGACCAATGCAATTTGGTGCTAGGCCTTTCCCTTTAGGTTTTACCCCAACAATGTTTTCATTAGTTTCGCTCACTCTCGAAATCAAGCATTTTACAGCAGGTTGGAGCACCTTCTAACTCAGCAGAGGAAAGAGGTAGGGAAGAATTGAAATACTCATTTTGACTGCCTCCAGAAGTTAGATCAGATGGCCAATGCAATTTGGTGCTAGGTCTTTCCCTTTAGGTTTTACCCCCACAATGTTTTCTTTAGTTTCGCTCACTCTCAAAATCAAGCATTTTACTGCAGGTTGGAGCACCCTGTATCCAGCAGAAGAAAGAGGTAGGGAAGAATTCTAAGGATCATTTTGACTGCCTCCAGAAGTTAGATCAGATGGCCAATGCAATTTGGTGCTAGGCCTTTCCCTTTAGGTTTACCCCAACAATGTTTTCATTAGTTTCGCTCACTCTCAAAATCAAGCATTTTAGAGCAGGTTGGAGCACCCTGTATCATCAGCAGAGGAAAGAGGTAGGAAGAATTCTAAGGATCATTTTGACTGCCTCAGAAGTTAGATCAGATGGCCAATGCAATTTGGTGCTAGGCCTTTCCCTTTAGGTTTTACCCCCACAATGTTTTCTTTAGTTTCGCTCACTCTCAAAATCAAGCATTTTACTGCAGGTTGGAGCACCCTGTCTCCTGCAGAGAAGAGGTAGGGAAGAATTCTAAGGATCATTTTGACTGCCTCCAGAAGTTAGATCAGATGGCCAATGCAATTTGGTGCTAGGCCTTTCCCTTTAGGTTTTACCCCAACAATGTTTTGATTAGTTTCGCTCACACTCAAAATCAAGCATTTTACAGCAGGTTGGAGCACCCTGTATCTCAGCAGAGGAAAGAGGTAGGGAAGAATTCTAAGGATCATTTTGACTGTCTCCAGAAGTTAGATCAGATGGCCAATGCAATTTGGTGCTAGGCCTTTCCCTTTAGGTTTTACCCCAACAATGTTTTCATTAGTTTCGCTCACTCTCAAAATCAGGCATTTTACTGCAGGTTGGAGCACCCAGTATCTCAGCAGAGGAATAAGGTAGGGAAGAATTCAAATACTCATTTTGACTGCCTCAGAAGTTAGATCAGATGGCCAATGCAATTTGGTGCTAGGCCTTTCCCTTTAGGTTTTTACCCCAACAATGTTTTCATTAGTTTCGCTCACTCTCAAAATCAAGCATTTTACAGCAGGTTGGAGCACCCTGTATCTCAGCAGAGGGAGGAGGTAGGGAAGAATTCAAATACTCATTTTGACTGCCTCCAGAGTTAGATCAGATGGCCAATGCAATTTGGTGCTAGGCCTTTCCCTTTAGGTTTTACCCCAACAATGTTTTCATTAGTTTCGCTCACTCTCAAAATCAAGCTTTTTGCAGCAGGTTGGAACACCTTGCATCTCAGCAGAGGAATAAGGTAGGGAAGAATTCAAATACTCATTTTGACTGCCTCCAGAAGTTAGATCAGATGGCCAATGCAATTTGGTGCTAGGCCTTTCCCTTTAGGTTTTACCCCAACTATGTTTTCATTAGTTTCGCTCACTCTCAAAATCAAGCATTTTACAGCAGGTTGGAGCACCTTTTATCTGAGCAGAGGAATAAGGTAGGAAGAATTCAAATCATTTTGACTGCCTCCAGAAGTTAGATCAGATGGCCAATGCAATTTGGTGCTAGGCCTTTCCCTTTAGGTTTTACCCCAACAATGTTTTCATTAGTTTCGCTCACTCTCGAAATCAAGCATTTTACAGCAGGTTGGAGCACCCTGTATCTCAGCAGAGGAAAGAGGTAGGGAAGAATTGAAATACTCATTTTGACTGCCTCCAGAAGTTAGATCAGATGGCCAATGCAATTTGGTGCTAGGCCTTTCCCTTTAGGTTTTACCCCAACAATGTTTTCATTAGTTTCGATCACTCTCAAAATCAAGCATTTTGCAGCAGGTTGGAGCACCCTGTATCTCAGCAGAGGAAAGAGGTAGGGAAGAATTGAAATACTCATTTTGACTGTCTCCAGAAGTTAGATCAGATGGCCAATGCAATTTGGTGCTAGGCCTTTCCCTTTGGTTTTACCCCAACAATGTTTTCATTAGTTTCGATCACTCTCAAAATCAAGCATTTTGCAGCAGGTTGGAGCACCTTGTATCTGAGCAGAGGAAAGAGGTAGGGAAGAATTCAAATACTCATTTTGACTGCCTCCAGAAGTTAGATCAGATGGCCACAGTGGTTTGGTGCTAGGCCTTTCCCTTTAGGTTTTACCCCAACAATGTTTTCATTAGTTTCGATCACTCTCAAAATCAAGCATTTTACAGCAGGTTGGAGAACCTTGTATCTCAGCAGAGGAAGAGGTAGGGAAGACAATTCAAATACTCATTTTGACTGCCTCAGAAGTTAGATCAGATGCCAAGTAATTTGGTGCTAGGCCTTTCCCTTTAGGTTTTACCCCAACAATGTTTTCATTAGTTTCGCTCACTCTCAAAATCAAACATTTTACAGCTGATTGGAGCACCCTGTATCTCAGCAGAGGAATAAGGTAGGGAAGAATTCAAATACTCATTTTGACTGCCTCAGAAGTTAGATCAGATGGCCAATGCAATTTGGTTCTAGGCCTTTCCCTTTAGGTTTTACAACAATGTTTTCATTAGTTTCGCTCACTCTCAAAATCAAGCATTTTACAGCAGGTTGGAGCACCTTCTATCTCAGCAGAGGAAAGAGGTAGGGAAGAATTCAAATACTCATTTTGACTGTCTCCAGAAGTTAGATCAGATGGCCAATGCAATTTGGTGCTAGGCCTTTCCCTTTGGTTTTACCCCAACAATGTTTTCATTAGTTTCGCTCACTCTCAAAATCAAGCATTTTACAGCAGGTTGGAGCACCCTGTATCTCAGCAGAGGAAAGAGGTAGGGGAAGAATTCTAAGGATCATTTTGACTGTCTCCAGAAGTTAGATCAGATGGCCAATGCAATTTGGTGCTAGGCCTTTCCCTTTAGGTTTTACCCCAACAATGTTTCATTAGTTTCGCTCACTCTCAAAATCAAGCATATTTGAGCAGGTTGGAGCACCTGTATCTCAGCAGAGGAAAGAGGTAGGGAAGAATTCAAATACTCATTTTGACTGCCTCCAGAAGTTAGATCAGATGGCCAATGCAATTTGGTGCTAGGCCTTTCCCTTTAGGTTTTACCCCAACAATGTTTTCATTAGTTTCGATCACTCTCAAAATCAAGCATTTTAAAGCAGGTTGGAGCACCCTGTATCTCAGCAGAGGAAGAGGTAGGGAAGAATTGAAATACTCATTTTGACTGCCTCCAGAAGTTAGATCAGATGGCCAATGCAATTTGGTGCTAGGCCTTTCCCTTTAGGTTTTACCCCAACAATGTTTTCATTAGTTTCGCTCACTCTCAAAATCAAGCATTTTACAGCAGGTTGGAGCACCTGCATCTCAGCAGAGGAATAAGGTAGGGAAGAATTCAAATACTCATTTTGACTGCCTCCAGAAGTTAGATCAGATGGCCAATGCAATTTGGTGCTAGGCCTTTCCCTTTAGGTTTTACCCCAACAATGTTTTCATTAGTTTCGCTCACTCTCAAAATCAAGCATTTTACAGCAGGTTGGAGCACCTTGTATCTGAGCAGAGGAATAGGGTAGGGAAGAATTCAAATACTCATTTTGACTGCCTCCAGAAGTTAGATCAGATGGCCAATGCAATTTGGTGCTAGGCCTTTCCCTTTAGGTTTTACCCCAACAATGTTTTCATTAGTTTCGCTCACTCTCAAAATCAAGCATTTTACAGCAGGTTGGAGCACCCTGTATCTCAGCAGAGGAAAGAGGTAGGGAAGAATTCTAAGGATCATTTTGACTGCCTCCAGAAGTTAGATCAGATGGCCAATGCAATTTGGTGCTAGGCCTTTCCCTTTAGGTTTTACCCCAACAATGTTTTCATTAGTTTCGCTCACTCTCGAAATCAAACATTTTAGAGCTGTTGGAGCACCCTGCTTCTCAGTTGAGGAATAAGGTAGGGAAGAATTCAAATACTCATTTTGACTGCCTTCAGAAGTTAGATCAGATGGCCAATGCAATTTGGTGCTAGGCCTTTCCCTTTAGGTTTTAACCAACAATGTTTTCATTAGTTTCGCTCACTCTCAAAATCAAGCATTTTACAGAAGGTTGGAGCACCTTCTATCTCAGCAGAGGAAAGAGGCAGGGAAGAATTCAAATACTCATTTTGACTGCCTCCAGAAGTTAGATCAGATGGCCAATGCAATTTGGTGCTAGGCCTTTCCCTTTAGGTTTACCCCAACAATGTTTTCATTAGTTTTGCTCACTCTCAAAATCAAGCATTTTACAGCAGGTTGGAGCACCTGCATCTCAGCAGAGAAATAGGTAGGGAAGAATTCAAATACTCATTTTGACTGCCTCAGAAGTTAGATCAGATGGCCAATGCAATTTGGTGCTAGGCCTTTCCCTTTAGGTTTTACCCCAACAATGTTTTCATTAGTTTCGCTCACTCTCGAAATCATGCATTTTACAGCAGGGTGGGCCACCCTGTATCTCAGCAGAGGAAAGAGGTAGGGAAGAATTCAAATACTCATTTTGACTGCCTCCAGAAGTTAGATCAGATGGCCAATGCAATTTGGTGCTAGGCCTTTCCCTTTAGGTTTTACCCCAACAATGTTTTCATTAGTTTCGCTCACTCTCGAAATCAAGCATTTTACAGCAGGTTGGAGCACCCTGTATCTGAGCATAGGAATAAGGCAGGGAAGAATTCAAATACTCATTTTGACTGCCTCCAGAAGTTAGATCAGATGGCCAATGCAATTTGGTGCTAGGCCTTTCCCTTTAGGTTTTACCCTACAATGTTTTCATTAGTTTCGCTCACTCTCGAAATTAAGCATTTTACAGCAGGTTGGAGCACCCTGTATCTCAGCAGAGGAAAGAGGTAGGGAAGAATTCAAATAGTCATTTTGACTGCCTCCAGAAGTTAGATCAGATGGCCAATGCAATTTGGTGCTAGGCCTTTCCCTTTAGGTTTTACCCCAACAATGTTTTCATTAGTTTCGCTCACTCTCGAAATCAAGCATTTTACAGCAGGTTGGAGCACCTGTATCTGAGCAGAGGAAAGGAGGTAGGGAAGAATTCAAATATCATTTTGACTGCCTCCAGAAGTTAGATCAGATGGCCAATGCAATTTGGTGCTAGGCCTTTCCCTTTAGGTTTTACCCCAACAATGTTTTCATTAGTTTCGATCACTCTCAAAATCAAGCATTTTAAAGCAGGTTGGAGCACCCTGTATCTCAGCAGAGGAAAGAGGTAGGGAAGAATTCAAATACTCATTTTGACTGCCTCCAGAAGTTAGATCAGATGGCCAATGCAATTTGGTGCTAGGCCTTTCCCTTTAGGTTTTACCCCAACAATGTTTTCATTAGTTTCGCTCACTCTCAAAATCAAGCATTTTAAAGCAGGTTGGAGCACCCTGTATCTCAGCAGAGGAAAGAGGTAGGGAAGAATTCAAATACTCATTTTGACTGCCTCCAGAAGTTAGATCAGATGGCCAATGCAATTTGGTGCTAGGTCTTTCCCTTTAGGTTTTACCCCCACAATGTTTTCATTAGTTTCGCTCACTCTCAAAATCAAACATTTTACTGCAGGTTGGAGCACCCTGTATCTCAGCAGAGGAATAAGGTAGGGAAGAATTCAAATATTCATTTTAACTGCCTCCAGAAGTTAGATCAGATGGCCAATGCAATTTGGTGCTAGGCCTTTCCCTTTAGGTTTTACCTGAACAATGTTTTCATTAGTTTCGCTCACTCTCGAAATCAAACATTTTACAGCTGATTGGAGCACCCTGTATCTCAGCAGAGGAATAGGGTAGGGAAGAATTCAAATACTCATTTTGACTGCCTCCAGAAGTAAGATCAGATGGCTAATGCAATTTGTTGCTAGGCCTTTCCCTTTAGGTTTTAAACCAAAAATGTTTTCATTAGTTTCGATCACTCTCAAAATCAAGCATTTTACAGCAGGTTGGAGCACCTTCAATCTGAGCAGAGGAATAAGGTAGGGAAGAATTCAAATACTCCTTTTGACTGCCTCCAGAAGTTAGATCAGATGGCCAATGCAATTTGGTGCTAGGCCTTTCCCTTTAGGTTTTACCCCAACAATGTTTTCATTAGTTTCGCTCACTCTCGAAATGAAGCATTTTACAGCAGGTTGGAGCACCCTGTATCTCAGCAGAGGAAAGAGGTAGGGAGGAATTCTAAGGATCATTTTGACTGCCTCCAGAAGTTAGATCAGATGGCCAATGCAATTTGGTGCTAGGCCTTTCCCTTTAGGTTTTACCCCAACAATGTTTTCATTAGTTTCGCTCACTCTCGAAATCAAGCATTTTACAGCAGGTTGGAGCACCCTGTATCTCAGCAGAGGAAAGAGGTAGGGAAGAATTCAAATACTCATTTTGACTGCCTCCAGAAGTTAGATCAGATGGCCAATGCAATTTGGTACTAGGCCTTTCCCTTTAGGTTTTACCCCAACAATGTTTTCATTAGTTTCGCTCACTCTCAAAATCAAGCATTTTACAGCAGGTTGGAGCACCCTGTATCTCTGCAGAGGAAGGAGGTAGGGAAGAATTCTAAGGATCATTTTGACTGTCTCAGAAGTTAGATCAGATGGCCAATGCAATTTGGTGCTAGGCCTTTCCCTTTAGGTTTTACCCCAACAAAGTTTTCATTAGTTTCGATCCTCTCGAAATCAAGCATTTTACAGCAGGTTGGAGCACCCTGTATCTCAGCAGAGGAAAGAGGTAGGGAAGAATTCAAATACTCATTTTGACTGCCTCCAGAAGTTAGATCAGATGGCCAATGCAATTTGGTGCTAGGCCTTTCCCTTTAGGTTTTACCCCAACAATGTTTTCATTAGTTTCGCTCACTCTCAAAATCAGGCATTTTACAGCAGGTTGGAGCACCTTGTATCTGAGCAGAGGAAAGAGGTAGGAAGAATTCTAAGGATCATTTTGACTGTCTCCAGAAGTTAGATCAGATGGCCAATGCAATTTGGTGCTAGGCCTTTCCCTTTAGGTTTTACCCCAACAATGTTTTCATTAGTTTCGATCACTCTCAAAATCAAGCATTTTACAGCAGGTTGGACCACCCTTATCTCAGCAGAAGAAAGAGGTAGGGAAGAATTCTAAGGATCTTTTGACTGCCTCCAGAAGTTAGATCAGATGGCCAATGCAATTTGGTGCTAGGCCTTTCCTTTAGGTTTTACCCCAACAATGTTTTCATTAGTTTCGCTCACTCTCAAAATCAAGCATTTTACAGCAGGTTGGAGCACCTTGCATCTCAGCAGAGGAAAGAGGTAGGGAAGAATTCAAATACTCATTTTGACTGTCTCCAGAAGTTAGATCAGATGGCCAATGCAATTTGGTGCTAGGCCTTTCCCTTTAGGTTTTACCCCAACAATGTTTTCATTAGTTTCGCTCACTCTCAAAATCAAGCATTTTACAGCAGGTTGGAGCACCCTGTATCTCAGCAGAGGAATAAGGTAGGGAAGAATTCAAATACTCATTTTGACTGCCTCCAGAAGTTAGATCAGATGGCCAATGCAATTTGGTGCTAGGCCTTTTCCTTTAGGTTTTACCCCAACAATGTTTTCATTAGTTTCGCTCACTCTCGAAATCAAGCATTTTACAGCAGGTTGGAGCACCCTGTATCTCAGCAGAGGAAAGAGGTAGGGAAGAATTCAAATACTCATTTTGTCTGCCTCCAGAAGTTAGATCAGATGGCCAATGCAATTTGGTGCTAGGCCTTTCCCTTTAGGTTTTACCCCAACAATGTTTTCATTAGTTTCGCTCACTCTCAAAATCAAGCATTTTACAGCAGGTTGGAGCACCTGTATCTCAGCAGAGGAAAGAGGTAGGAAGAATTCTAAGGATCATTTTGACTGTCTCCAGAAGTTAGATCAGATGGCCAATGCAATTTGGTGCTAGGCCTTTCCCTTTAGGTTTTACCCCAACAATGTTTTCATTAGTTTCGCTCACTCTCGAAATCAAGCATTTTACAGCAGGTTGGAGCACCCTGTATCTCAGCAGAGGAAAGAGGTAGGGAAGAATTCAAATACTCATTTTGACTGCCTCCAGAGTTAGATCAGATGGCCAATGCAATTTGGTGCTAGGCCTTTCCCTTTAGGTTTTTACCCCAACAATGTTTTCATTAGTTTCGCTCACTCTCAAAATCAAGCATTTTACAGCAGGTTGGAGCACCTGTATCTCAGCAGAGGAATAAGGTAGGGAAGAATTCAAATACTCATTTTGACTGCCTCCAGAAGTTAGATCAGATGGCCAATGCAATTTGGTGCTAGGCCTTTCCCTTTAGGTTTTTACCCCAACAATGTTTTCATTAGTTTCGCTCACTCTCAAAATCAAGCATTTTACAGCAGGTTGGAGCACCCTGTATCTCAGCAGAGGAAAAGGTAGGGAAGAATTGAAATACTCATTTTGACTGCCTCCAGAAGTTAGATCAGATGGCCAATGCAATTTGGTGCTAGGCCTTTCCCTTTAGGTTTTACCCCAACAATGTTTTCATTAGTTTCGCTCACTCTCAAAATCAAGCATTTTACAGCAGGTTGGAGCACCTTGTATCTCAGCAGAGAGGAATAAGGTAGGGAAGAATTCAAATACTCATTTTGACTGCCTCCAGAAGTTAGATCAGATGGCCAATGCAATTTGGTGCTAGGCCTTTCCTTTAGGTTTTACCCCAACAATGTTTTCATTAGTTTCGCTCACTCTCAAAATCAAGCATTTTACAGCAGGTTGGAGCACCTGTATCTCAGCAGAGGAAGAGGTAGGGAAGAATTCAAATACTCATTTTGACTGCCTCCAGAAGTTAGATCAGATGGCCAATGCAATTTGGTGCTAGGCCTTTCCCTTTAGGTTTTACCCCAACAATGTTTTCATTAGTTTCGCTCACTCTCAAAATCAAGCATTTTAAGCAGGTTGGAGCACCCTGTATCTCAGCAGAGGAAAGAGGTAGGGAAGAATTCAAATCATTTTGACTGCCTCCAGAAGTTAGATCAGATGGCCAATGCAATTTGGTGCTAGGCCTTTCCCTTTAGGTTTTACCCCAACAATGTTTTCATTAGTTTCGCTCACTCTCAAAATCAAGCATTTTAAAGCAGGTTGGAGCACCTTGCATCTCAGCAGAGGAAAAGGTAGGGAAGAATTCAAGGACTCATTTTGACTGTCTCCAGAAGTTAGATCAGATGGCCAATGCAATTTGGTGCTAGGCCTTTCCCTTTAGGTTTTACCCCAACAATGTTTTCATTAGTTTCGATCACTCTCAAAATCAAGCATTTTACAGCAGGTTGGAGCACCCTGTATCTCAGCAGAGGAAAGAGGTAGGGAAGAATTCAAATACTCATTTTGACTGCCTCCAGAAGTTAGATCAGATGGCCAATGCAATTTGGTGCTAGGCCTTTCCCTTTAGGTTTTTACCCCAACAATGTTTTCATTAGTTTCGCTCACTCTCAAAATCAAGCATTTTAAAGCAGGTTGGAGCACCCTGTATCTCAGCAGAGGAATAAGGTAGGGAAGAATTCAAATACTCATTTTGACTGTCTCCAGAAGTTAGATCAGATGGCCAATGCAATTTGGTGCTAGGCCTTTCCCTTTAGGTTTTACCCCAACCATGTTTTCATTAGTTTCGCTCACTCTCAAAATCAAGCATTTTACAGCAGGTTGGAGCACCCTGTATCTCAGCAGAGGAAAGAGGTAGGGAAGAATTCTAAGGATCATTTTGACTGCCTCCAGAAGTTAGATCAGATGGCCAATGCAATTTGGTGCTAGGCCTTTCCCTTTAGGTTTTACCCCAACAATGTTTTCATTAGTTTCGCTCACTCTCAAAATCAAGCATTTTACAGCAGGTTGGAGCACCTTGTATCTCAGCAGAGGAAAGAGGTAAGGAAGAATTCTAAGGATCATTTTGACTGTCTCAGAAGTTAGATCAGATGGCCAATGCAATTTGGCGCTAGGCCTTTCCCTTTAGGTTTTACCCCAACAATGTTTTCATTAGTTTCGCTCGCTATCGAGATCAAGCATTTTAAAGAGGTTGGACCACCCTATATCTCAGCAGAGGAAAGAGGTAGGGAAGAATTCAAATATTCATTTTGACTGCCTCCAGAAGTTAGATCAGATGGCCAATGCAATTTGGTGCTAGGCCTTTCCCTTTAGGTTTTACCCCAACAATGTTTTCATTAGTTTCGCTCACCTCAAAATCAAGCATTTTACAGCAGGTTGGAGCACCCTGTATCTCAGCAGAGGAATAAGGTAGGGAAGAATTCAAGGACTCATTTTGACTGCCTCCAGAAGTTAGATCAGATGGCAAATGCAATTTGGTGCTAGGCCTTTCCCTTTAGGTTTTACCCCAACAATGTTTTCATTAGTTTCGCTCCTCTCAAAATCAAGCATTTTACAGCAGGTTGGAGCACCCTGTATGTCAGCAGAGGAAAGAGGTAGGGAAGAATTCAAATACTCATTTTGACTGCCTCTAGAAGTTAGATCAGATGGCCAATGCAATTTGGTGCTAGGCCTTTCCCTTTGGGTTTTACCCCAACAATGTTTTCATTAGTTTCGCTCACTCTCAAAATCAAGCATTTTACAACAGGTTGGAGCACCCTGTATCTCAGCAGAGGAATAAGGTAGGGAAGAATTCTAAGGATCATTTTGACTGCCTCCAGAAGTTAGATCAGATGGCCAATGCAATTTGGTGCTAGGCCTTTCCCTTTAGGTTTTACCCCAACAATGTTTTCATTAGTTTCGCTCACTCTCGAAATCAAGCATTTTACAGCAGGTTGGAGCACCCTGTATCTCAGCAGAGGAAAAGGTAGGAAGAATTCTAAGGATCATTTTGACTGCCTCCAGAAGTTAGATCAGATGGCCAATGCAATTTGGTGCTAGGCCTTTCCCTTTAGGTTTACCCCAACAATGTTTTCATTAGTTTTGCTCACTCTCAAAATCAAGCATTTTACAGCAGGTTGGAGCACCCTGTATCTCAGCAGAGGAAAGAGGTAGGGAAGAATTCAAATGATCATTTTGACTGTCTCCAGAAGTTAGATCAGATGGCCAATGCAAT
Source organism: Melanerpes aurifrons (assembly GCA_011125475.1). Lineage (NCBI taxonomy): Eukaryota > Metazoa > Chordata > Aves > Piciformes > Picidae > Melanerpes > Melanerpes aurifrons. The sequence goes on from WWNC01000367.1 coordinate 37,474, forward strand.
TTGGTGCTAGGCCTTTCCCTTTAGGTTTTACCCCAACAATGTTTTCATTAGTTTCGCTCACTCTCAAAATCAAGCATTTTACAGCAGGTTGGAGCACCCTGTATCTCAGCAGAGGAAAAGGTAGGAAGAATTCAAAGGACTCATTTTGACTGCCTCAGAAGTTAGATCAGATGGCCAATGCAATTTGGTGCTAGGCCTTTCCCTTTAGGTTTTACCCCAACAATGTTTTCATTAGTTTCGCTCACTCTCAAAATCAAGCATTTTACAGCAGGTTGGAGCACCCTGTATCTCAGCAGAGGAATAAGGTAGGGAAGAATTCAAAGGACTCATTTTGACTGCCTCCAGAAGTTAGATCAGATGGCCAATGCAATTTGGTGCTAGGCCTTTCCCTTTAGGTTTTACCCCAACAATGTTTTCATTAGTTTCGCTCACTCTCAAAATCAAGCATTTTACAGCAGGTTGGAGCACCCTGTATCTCAGCAGAGGAAAGAGGTAGGGAAGAATTCAAATAGGGATCATTTTGACTGCCTCCAGAAGTTAGATCAGATGGCCAATGCAATTTGGTGCTAGGCCTTTCCCTTTAGGTTTACCCCAACAATGTTTTCATTAGTTTCGCTCACTCTCAAAATCAAGCATTTTACAGCAGGTTGGAGCACCCTGTATCTCAGCAGAGGAAAGAGGTAGGGAAGAATTCAAGGATCATTTTGACTGCCTCCAGAAGTTAGATCAGATGGCCAATGCAATTTGGTGCTAGGCCTTTCCCTTTAGGTTTTACCCCAACAATGTTTTCATTAGTTTCGCTCACTCTCAAATCAAGCATTTTAAACAGGTTGGAGCACCCTGTATCTCAGCAGAGGAAGAGGTAGGAAGAATTCAAATACTCATTTTGACTGCCTCCAGAAGTTAGATCAGATGGCCAATGCAATTTGGTGCTAGGCCTTTCCCTTTAGGTTTTACCCCAACAATGTTTTCATTAGTTTCGCTCACTCTCGAAATCAAGCATTTTACAGCAGGTTGGAGCACCCTGTATCTCAGCAGAGGAATAAGGTAGGAAGAATTCAAATACTCATTTTGACTGCCTCAGAAGTTAGATCAGATGGCCAATGCAATTTGGTGCTAGGCCTTTCCCTTTAGGTTTACCCCAACAATGTTTTCATTAGTTTCGCTCACTCTCAAAATCAAGCATTTTACAGCAGGTTGGAGCACCCTGTATCTCAGCAGAGGAAGAGGTAGGGAAGAATTCAAAGGATCATTTTGACTGCCTCCAGAAGTTAGATCAGATGGCCAATGCAATTTGGTGCTAGGCCTTTCCCTTTAGGTTTTACCCCAACAATGTTTTCATTAGTTTCGCTCACTCTCAAAATCAAGCATTTTACACAGGTTGGAGCACCTGTATCTCAGCAGAGGGAAAAGGTAGGGAAGAATTCAAATACTCATTTTGACTGCCTCCAGAAGTTAGATCAGATGGCCAATGCAATTTGGTGCTAGGCCTTTCCCTTTAGGTTTTACCCCAACAATGTTTTCATTAGTTTGCTCACTCTCAAAATCAAGCATTTTACAGCAGGTTGGACCACCTGTATCTCAGCAGAGGAAAGAGGTAGGGAAGAATTCTAAGGATCATTTTGACTGTCTCCAGAAGTTAGATCAGATGGCCAATGCAATTTGGTGCTAGGCCTTTCCCTTTAGGTTTTACCCCAACAATGTTTTCATTAGTTTCGCTCACTCAAAATCAAGCATTTTACAGCAGGTTGGAGCACCCTGTATCTCAGCAGAGGAAAGAGGTAGGAAGAATTGAAGGACTCATTTTGACTGCCTCAGAAGTTAGATCAGATGGCCAATGCAATTTGGTGCTAGGCCTTTCCCTTTAGGTTTTACCCCAACAATGTTTCATTAGTTTGCTCACTCTCAAAATCAAGCATTTTACAGCAGGGTTGGAGCACCTGTATCTCAGCAGAGGAGGAGGTAGGGAAGAATTCAAGGATCATTTTGACTGTCTCCAGAAGTTAGATCAGATGGCCAATGCAATTTGGTGCTAGGCCTTTCCTTTAGGTTTTACCCCAACAATGTTTTCATTAGTTTCGCTCACTCTCAAATCAAGCATTTTTACAGCAGGTTGGAGCACCTGTATCTCAGCAGAGGAATAAGGTAGGGAAGAATTCAAATACTCATTTTGACTGCCTCCAGAAGTTAGATCAGATGGCCAATGCAATTTGGTGCTAGGCCTTTCCCTTTAGGTTTTACCCCAACAATGTTTTCATTAGTTTCGCTCACTCTCAAAATCAAGCATTTTACAGCAGGTTGGAGCACCCTGTATCTCAGCAGAGGAAAGAGGTAGGGAAGAATTCAAGGATCATTTTGACTGCCTCCAGAAGTTAGATCAGATGGCCAATGCAATTTGGTGCTAGGCCTTTCCCTTTAGGTTTTACCCCAACAATGTTTTCATTAGTTTCGCTCACTCTCAAAATCAAGCATTTTACAGCAGGTTGGAGCACCCTGTATCTCAGCAGAGGAAAAGGTAGGGAAGAATTCAGATACTCATTTTGACTGCCTCCAGAAGTTAGATCAGATGGCCAATGCAATTTGGTGCTAGGCCTTTCCCTTTAGGTTTACCCCAACAATGTTTTCATTAGTTTCGCTCACTCTCAAAATCAAGCATTTTACAGCAGGTTGGACCACCTTGTATCTCAGCAGAGGAATAAGGTAGGGAAGAATTCAAAAGGATCTTTTGACTGCCTCCAGAAGTTAGATCAGATGGCCAATGCAATTTGGTGCTAGGCCTTTCCCTTTAGGTTTTACCCCAACAATGTTTTCATTAGTTTCGCTCACTCTCAAAATCAAGCATTTTACAGCAGGTTGGAGCACCTGTATCTCAGCAGAGGAAAAGGTAGGAAGAATTGAAATACTCATTTTGACTGCCTCCAGAAGTTAGATCAGATGGCCAATGCAATTTGGTGCTAGGCCTTTCCCTTTAGGTTTTACCCCAACAATGTTTTCATTAGTTTCGCTCACTCTCAAAATCAAGCATTTTACAGCAGGTTGGAGCACCCTGTATCTCAGCAGAGAATAAGGTAGGGAAGAATTCTAAGGATCATTTTGACTGCCTCAGAAGTTAGATCAGATGGCCAATGCAATTTGGTGCTAGGCCTTTCCTTTAGGTTTTACCCCAACAATGTTTTCATTAGTTTCGCTCACTCTCAAAATCAAGCATTTTACAGCAGGTTGGAGCACCCTGTATCTCAGCAGAGGAATAAGGTAGGGGAGGAATTCAAATACTCATTTGACTGCCTCCAGAAGTTAGATCAGATGGCCAATGCAATTTGGTGCTAGGCCTTTCCCTTTAGGTTTTTACCCCAACAATGTTTTCATTTTTCATTAGTTTCAGATCACTCTGGGAAAATCAAGCATTTTACAGCAGGTTGGAGCACCTTCTATCTCAGCAGAGGAAAGAGGTAGGGAAGAATTCAAATACTCATTTTGACTGCCTCCAGAAGTTAGATCAGATGGCCAATGCAATTTGGTGCTAGGCCTTTCCCTTTAGGTTTTTACCCCAACATGTTTTCATTAGTTTCGCTCACTCTCAAAATCAAGCATTTTACAGCAGGTTGGAGCACCCTGTATCTCAGCAGAAGAGAAGAGGTAGGGAAGAATTCTAAGGATCATTTTGACTGCCTCCAGAAGTTAGATCAGATGGCCAATGCAATTTGGTGCTAGGCCTTTCCCTTTAGGTTTTACCCCAACAATGTTTTCATTAGTTTCGCTCACTCTCAAAATCAAGCATTTTACAGCAGGTTGGAGCACCTGTATCTCAGCAGAGGAAAGAGGTAGGGAAGAATTCAAATACTCATTTTGACTGCCTCAGAAGTTAGATCAGATGGCCAATGCAATTTGGTGCTAGGCCTTTCCCTTTAGGTTTTACCCCAACAATGTTTTCATTAGTTTCGCTCACTCTCAAAATCAAGCATTTTACAGCAGGTTGGAGCACCTGTATCTCAGCAGAGGAAAGAGGTAGGGAAGAATTCTAAGGATCATTTTGACTGCCTCCAGAAGTTAATCAGATGGCCAATGCAATTTGGTGCTAGGCCTTTCCCTTTAGGTTTTACCCCAACAATGTTTTCATTAGTTTCGCTCACTCTCAAAATCAAGCATTTTACAGCAGGTTGGAGCACCTGTATCTCAGCAGAGGAATAAGGTAGGGGAAGAATTCAAGGATACTCATTTTGACTGCCTCCAGAAGTTAGATCAGATGGCCAATGCAATTTGGTGCTAGGCCTTTCCTTTAGGTTTTACCCAACAATGTTTTCATTAGTTTAGCTCACTCTCAAAATCAAGCATTTTACAGCAGGTTGGAGCACCTTGTATCTCAGCAGAGGAATAAGGTAGGGAAGAATTCAAATACTCATTTTGACTGCCTCCAGAAGTTAGATCAGATGGCCAATGCAATTTGGTGCTAGGCCTTTCCCTTTAGGTTTTTACCCCAACAATGTTTTCATTAGTTTCGCTCACTCTCAAAATCAAGCATTTTACAGCAGGTTGGAGCACCCTGTATCTCAGCAGAGGAAAGATGTAGGGAAGAATTCTAAGGATCATTTTGACTGCCTCCAGAAGTTAGATCAGATGGCCAATGCAATTTGGTGCTAGGCCTTTCCCTTTAGTTTTACCCCAACAATGTTTTCATTAGTTTGCTCACTCTCAAAATCAAGCATTTTACAGCAGGTTGGAGCACCTGTATCTCAGCAGATGAATAAGGTAGGGAAGAATTCAAATACTCATTTTGACTGCCTCCAGAAGTTAGATCAGATGGCCAATGCAATTTGGTGCTAGGCCTTTCCCTTTAGGTTTTACCCCCACAATGTTTTCATTAGTTTCGCTCTCTCTCAAAATCAAGCATTTTACAGCAGGTTGGAGCACCTTGTATCTCAGCAGAGGAAAAGGTAGGGAAGAATTCAAATCATTTTGACTGCCTCCAGAAGTTAGATCAGATGGCCAATGCAATTTGGTGCTAGGCCTTTCCCTTTAGGTTTTACCCCAACAATGTTTTCATTAGTTTCGCTCACTCTCGAAATCAAGCATTTTACAGCAGTTGGAGCACC
>WWNC01000368.1:0-42178 GCA_011125475.1 Melanerpes aurifrons
CTACATTGTTCCTGTGCTGAGATACAGTGAGCTCCAACCTGCTGTAAAATGTTTGATTTTGAGAGTGATAGAAACTAATGAAAACATTGTTGGGGTAAAACCTAAAGGAAAGGTCTAGCACCAAATTGCATTGGCCATCTGATCTAACTTCTGAGGCAGTCAAAATGAGTATTTGAATTCTTCCCTACCTTATTTCCTGTGCTGAGATACAGGGTGCTGTAAACCTGCAGTAAAATGCTTGATTTTGAGAGTGATCGAAGCTAATGAAAACATTGTTGGGGTAAAACCCTAAGGAAAGGTCTAGCACCAAATTACATTGGCCATCTGATCTAACTTCTGGAGGCAGTCAAAATGATCCTTTGAATTCTTCTACCTTATTCCTGTGCTGAGATACAGGGTGCTCCAACCCTGCAGTAAATGTTTGAGTGATCTAAACTAAAGAAAACATTGTAGTGGTAAACCTAAGCGGAAGGCTAGCACCAAAATTGCATTGGCCATCTGATCTAACTTCTGAGGCAGTCAAAATGAGTATTTGAATTCTTCCCTACCTTATTCCTGTGCTGAGATACAGGGTGCTCCACCCTGCTGTAAAATGCTTGATTTTCTACAGTGTGAAACTAATGAAACATTGTTGGGGTAAAACCTAGGGAAAGGCCTAGCACCAAATTGCATTGGCCATCTGATCTAACTTCTGAGGCAGTCAAAATGATGCTATTTGAATTCTTTCCTACCTTATTCCTGTGCTGAGACACAGGTGCTCCAAACCTACATTAAAATGCTTGATTTCAACAGTGACCAAAACTAATGAAAACATTGTTAAACCTAAAGGGAAAGACCCTAGCACCAAATTGCATTGGCCATCTGATCTCACTTCTGGAGGCAGTCAAAATGAGTATTTGAATTCTTCCCTACCTTATTCCTGTGCTGAGATACAGGGTGCTCCAACCCTACAGTAAAATGCTTGATTTTGAGAGTGATTGAAACTAATGAAAACATTGTTGGGGAAAGGGAAAGACCTAGCACCAAATTGCATTGGCCATCTGATCTAACTTCTGGAGGCAGTCAAAATGAGTATTTGAATTCTTCCCTACCTTATTCCTGTGCTCAGATACACTGAGCTCCAACCTGCAGTAAAAGTTTGATTTTTGACAGTGATAGAAACTAATGAAAACATTGTAGGGGTAAACCTAAAGGGAAAGGCCTAGCACCAAATTGCATTGACCATCTGATCTAACTTCTGGAGGCATCAAAATGATTTGAATTCTTCCTACCTTATTCCTGTGCTGAGATACAGGGAGCTCCAACCTGCTGTAAATGTTTGATTTTGAGATAAAACTAATGAAACATTTGGGTAAAACCTAAAATTGGAAAGGTCCACCAAAATTGGCCATCTGATCTAACATCTGGAGGCAGTCAAAATGAGTATTTGAATTCTTCCCTATCTTATTCTATGCTGAGATACAGGGTGGTCCAAAACTCCAGTAAAATGCTTGATTTCGAGTGAGCGAAACTAATGAAAACTTTGTTGGGGTAAAACCTAAAGGAAAGGCCTAGCACCAAATTGCATTGGCCATCTGATCTAACTTCTGGAGGCAGTCAAAAATGAGTATTTGAATTCTTCCCTACCTTATTCCTTTGCTGAGATACAGGTCCTCCAACCCTGCAGTAAAATGCTTGATTTCTGCAGTGATCAAAACTAATGAAAACATTGTTGGGGTAAAACCTAAAGGGAAAGGCCTAGCACCAAATTGCATAGGCCATCTGATCTAACTTCTGGAGGCAGTCAAAATGAGTCCTTTGAATTCTTCCCTACCTTATTCCTGTCCTGAGATACAGGGTGCTGTAAACCTGCAGTAAAATGCCTGATTTCTACAGTGATCGAAACTAATGAAAACATTGTTGGGGTAAAACCCTAATGGGAAAGGCCTAGCACCAATTGCATTGGCCATCTGATCTAACTTCTGGAGGCAGTCAAAATGAGTATTTGAATTCTTCCTGCCTTGTTCCTGTGCTGAGATACAGGTTGCTCCAACCCTGCAGTAAAATGCTTGATTGCGAGAGTGAGCGAAACTAATGAAAACATTGTTGGGGTAAAACCTAAAAGGAAAGGCCTAGCACCAAATTGCATTGGGCATCTGATCTAACTTCTGGAGGCAGTCAAAATGCGTATTTGAATTCTTCCCTACCTTATTCCTGTGCTGAGATACAGGGTGCTACAACTCTGCAGTAAAATGCTTGATTTCTGCAGTGATCAAAACTAATGAAACTTCGTAGGGGTAAAAACCTAAAGGGAAAGGTCTAGCACCAAATTGCATTGGCCATCTGATCTAACTTCTGGAGGCAGTCAAAATGAGTATTTGAATTCTTCCCTACCTTATTCCTGTGCTGAGATACAGTGTGCTCCAACCTGCTGTAAAATGCTTGATTTTGAGAGTGATCTAAACAAATAAAAACATTGTTGGGGTAAAAACCTAAAGGAAAGGCCTAGCACCAAATTGCATTGGCCATCTGATCTAACTCTGGAGGCAGTCAAAATGAGTATTTGAATTCTTCCCTACCTTACTCCTGTGCTGCGATACAGGGTGCTCCAACCCTGCAGTAAAATGCTTGATTTCTACAGTGAGCGAAACTAATGAAAACATTGTTGGGGAAAACGCTAAAGGGAAAGACCTAGCACCAAATTGCATAGGCCATCTGATCTAACTTCTGGAGGCAGTCAAAATGATGCTTAGAATTCTTCCCTACCTTATTCCTGTGCTGAGATGCAGAGTGCTCCAACCCTACAGTAAAATGCTTGATTTGGAGAGTGATCGAAACTAATGAAAACATTGTTGAGGTAAAACCTAAAGTGAAGACCTAGCACCAAATTGCATTGGCCATCTGATCTAACTTCTGGAGGCAGTCAAAATGAGTATTTGAATTCTTCCCTACCTTATTCCTGTGCTGAGATACACTGAGCTCCAACCTGCTGTAAAATATTTGACTTTGAGAGTGATAGAAACTAATGAAAACATTGTAGGGGTAAAACCTAAAGGGAAAGGCCTAGCACCAAATTGCATTGGCCATCTGATCTAACTTCTGGAGGCAGTCAAAATGAGTATTTGAATTCTTCCCTACCTTATTCCTGTGCTGAGATACACTGAGCTCCAACCTGCTGTAAAATGTTTGATTTTAGAGTGATAGAAACTAATGAAAACATTTTAGGGGTAAAACCTAAAGGAAAGGCCTAGCACCAAATTGCATTGGCCATCTGATCTAACTTCTGGAGGCAGTCAAAATGAGTATTTGAATTCTTCCCTACCTTATTCCTGTGCTGAGATACAGGGTGGTCCAAAACTCCAGTAAAATGCTTGATTTCGAGAGTGAGCGAAACTAATGAAAACTTTGTTGGGGTAAAACCTAAAGGGAAAGGCCTAGCACCAAATTGCATTGGCCATCTGATCTAACTTCTGGAGGCAGTCCAAATGAGTATTTGAATTCTTCCCTACCTTATTCCTCTGCTGAGATACAGGGTCCTCCAACCCTGCAGTAAAATGCTTGATTTCTGCAGTGATCAAAACTAATGAAAACATTGTTGGGGTAAAACCTAAAGGGAATGGCCTAGCACCAAATTGCATAGGCCATCTGATCTAACTTCTGGAGGCAGTCAAAATGAGTATTTGAATTCTTCCCTACCTTACTCCTCTGCTGAGATACACTGAGCTCCAACCTGCTGTAAAATGCTTGATTTCTACAGTGATCGAAACTAATGAAAACATTGTTGGGGTAAAACCTAAAGGGAAAGGCCTAGCACCAAATTGCATTGGCCATCTGATCTAACTTCTGAGGCAGTCAAATGATCCTCAGAATTCTTTCCTACCTTATTCCTGTGCTGAGATACAGGGTGTTCGAACCTGCAGTAAAATGCTTGATTTCGAGAGTGAGCGAAACTAATGAAAACATTGTTGGGGTAAAACCTAAAGGGAAAGGCCTAGCACCAAATTGCATTGGCCATCTGATCTAACTTCTGGAGGCAGTCAAAATGAGTATTTGAATTCTTCCCTACCTTATTCCTCTGCTGAGATACAGTGTGCTCCACCCTGCTGTAAAATGCTTGTTTTTGAGAGTGATCAAAACTAATGAAAACATTGTTGGGGTAAAACCTAAAGGAAAGGCCTAGCACCAAATTGCATTGGCCATCTGATCTAACTTCTGGAGGCAGTCAAAATGAGTATTTGAATTCCTCCTACCTTACTCCTGTGCTGAGACAGGGTGTTCCAACCCTGCAGTGAAATGCTTGATTTACAGTGAGCGAAACTAATGAAAACATTGTTGGGGTAAAACCTAAAGGGAAAGGCCTAGCACCAAATTGCATTGGCCATCTGATCTCACTTCTGGAGGCAGTCAAAATGAGTATTTGAATTCTCCTACCTTATTCCTGTGCTGAGATACAGGCTGCTCCAACTCTGCAGTAAAATGCTTGATTTTGAGAGTGATCAAAACTAATGAAAACATTGTTGGGGTAAACCTAAAGGAAAGACCTAGCACCAAATTGCATTGGCCATCTGATCTAACTTCTGGAGGCAGTCAAAATGAGTATTTGAATTCTTCCTACATTATTCCTGTGCTGAGATACACTGAGCTCCAACCTGCTGTAAAATGTTTGATTTTGAGAGTGATAGAAACTAATGAAAACATTGTTGGGGTAAAACCTAAAGGGAAAGGCCTAGCACCAAATTGCATTGGCCATCTGATCTAACTTCTGGAGGCAGTCAAAATGAGTATTTGAATTCTTCCCTACCTTATTCCTGTGCTGAGATACAGGGTGCTCCAACACTCCAGTACAATGCTTGATTTGAGAGTGAGCGAAACTAATGAAAACATTGTTGGGGTAAAACCTAAAGGGAAAGGCCTAGCACCAAATTGCATTGGCCATCTGATCTAACTTCTGGAGGCAGTCAAAATGAGTATTTGAATTCTTCCCTACCTTACTCCTCTGCTGAGATACACTGAGCTCCAACCTGCTGTAAAATGCTTGATTTCTACAGTGATCGAAACTAATGAAAACATTGTTGGGGTAAAACCTAAAGGGAAAGGCCTAGCACCAAATTGCATTGGCCATCTGATCTAACTTCTGGAGGCAGTCAAAATGATCCTTTGAATTCTTCCCTACCTTATTCCTGTGCTGAGATACAGGGTGTTCCGAACCTGCAGTAAAATGCTTGATTTCGAGAGTGAGCAAAACTAATGAAAACATTGTTGGGGTAAAACCTAAAGGAAAGGCCTAGCACCAAATTGCATTGGCCATCTGATCTAACTTCTGGAGGCAGTCAAAATGAGTATTTGAATTCTTCCCTACCTTATTCCTCTGCTGAGATACAGTGTGCTCCACCCTGCTGTAAAATGCTTGTTTTTGAGAGTGATCAAAACTAATGAAAACATTGTTGGGGTAAAACCTAAAGGGAAAGGCCTAGCACCAAATTGCATTGGCCATCTGATCTAACTTCTGGAGGCAGTCAAAATGAGTATTTGAATTCTTCCCTACCTTATTCCTGTGCTGAGATACAGGGTGCTCTAACCCTGCAGTAAAATGCTTGATTTCTACAGTGATCGAAACTACTGAAAACATTGTAGGGGTAAGAACCTAAAGGGAAAGGTCTAGCACCAAATTGCATTGGCCATCTGATCTAACTTCTGGAGGCAGTCAAAATGAGTATTTGAATTCTTCCCTACCTTATTCCTGTGCTGAGATACACTGAGCTCCAACCTGCTGTAAAATGCTTGATTTCTACAGTGATCGAAACTAATGAAAACATTGTTGGGGTAAAACCTAAAGGGAAAGGCCTAGCACCAAATTGCATTGGCCATCTGATCTAACTTCTGGAGGCAGTCAAAATGAGTATTTGAATTCTTCCCTGCCTTGTTCCTGTGCTGAGATACAGGTTGCTCCAACCCTGCAGTAAAATGCTTGATTGCGAGAGTGAGCGAAACTAATGAAAACATTGTTGGGGTAAAACCTAAAAGGAAAGGCCTAGCACCAAATTGCATTGGGCATCTGATCTAACTTCTGGAGGCAGTCAAAATGAGTATTTGAATTCTTCCCTACCTTATTCCTGTGCTGAGATACAGGGTGCTACAACTCTGCAGTAAAATGCTTGATTTCTGCAGTGATCAAAACTAATGAAAACTTCGTAGGGGTAAAAACCTAAAGGGAAAGGTCTAGCACCAAATTGCATTGGCCATCTGATCTAACTTCTGGAGGCAGTCAAAATGAGTATTTGAATTCTTCCCTACCTTATTCCTGTGCTGAGATACAGTGTGCTCCACCCTGCTGTAAAATGCTTGATTTTGAGAGTGATCTAAACAAATAAAAACATTGTTGGGGTAAAACCTAAAGGGAAAGGCCTAGCACCAAATTGCATTGGCCATCTGATCTAACTTCTGGAGGCAGTCAAAATGAGTATTTGAATTCTTCCCTACCTTACCTGTGCTGCGATACAGGGTGCTCCAACCCTGCAGTAAAATGCTTGATTTCTACAGGGAGCGAAACTAATGAAAACATTGTTGGGGAAAACGCTAAAGGGAAAGACCTAGCACCAAATTGCATAGGCCATCTGATCTAACTTCTGGAGGCAGTCAAAATGATGCTTAGAATTCTTCCCTACCTTATTCCTGTGCTGAGATGCAGAGTGCTCCAACCCTACAGTAAAATGCTTGATTTTGAGAGTGATCGAAACTAATGAAAACATTGTTGGGGTAAAACCTAAAGTGAAGACCTAGCACCAAATTGCATTGGCCATCTGATCTAACTTCTGGAGGCAGTCAAAATGAGTATTTGAATTCTTCCTACCTTATTCCTGTGCTGAGATACACTGAGCTCCAACCTGCTGTAAAATATTTGACTTTGAGAGTGATAGAAACTAATGAAAACATTGTAGGGGTAAAACCTAAAGGAAAGGCCTAGCACCAAATTGCATTGGCCATCTGATCTAACTTCTGGAGGCAGTCAAAATGAGTATTTGAATTCTTCCCTACCTTATTCCTGTGCTGAGATACACTGAGCTCCAACCTGCTGTAAAATGTTTGATTTTGAGAGTGATAGAAACTAATGAAAACATTTTAGGGTAAAACCTAAAGGAAAGGCCTAGCACCAAATTGCATTGGCCATCTGATCTAACTTCTGGAGGCAGTCAAAATGAGTATTTGAATTCTTCCTACCTTATTCCTGTGCTGAGATACAGGGTGGTCCAAAACTCCAGTAAAATGCTTGAAGAGTGAGCGAAACTAATGAAAACTTTGTTGGGGTAAAACCTAAAGGAAAGGCCTAGCACCAAATTGCATTGGCCATCTGATCTAACTTCTGGAGGCAGTCAAAATGAGTATTTGAATTCTTCCCTACCTTATTCCTGTGCTGAGATACAGGTCCTCCAACCCTGCAGTAAAATGCTTGATTTCTGCAGTGATCAAAACTAATGAAAACATTGTTGGGGTAAAACCTAAAGGGAATGGCCTAGCACCAAATTGCATAGGCCATCTGATCTAACTTCTGGAGGCAGTCAAAATGAGTATTTGAATTCTTCCCTACCTTACTCCTCTGCTGAGATACACTGAGCTCCAACCTGCTGTAAAATGCGTGATTTCTACAGTGATCGAAACTAATGAAAACATTGTTGGGGTAAAACCTAAAGGGAAAGGCCTAGCACCAAATTGCATTGGCCATCTGATCTAACTTCTGGAGGCAGTCAAAATGATCCTCAGAATTCTTCCCTACCTTATTCCTGTGCTGAGATACAGGGTGTTCCGAACCTGCAGTAAAATGCTTGATTTCGAGAGTGAGCGAAACTAATGAAAACATTGTTGGGGTAAAACCTAAAGGGAAAGGCCTAGCACCAAATTGCATTGGCCATCTGATCTAACTTCTGGAGGCAGTCAAAATGAGTATTTGAATTCTTCCCTACCTTATTCCTCTGCTGAGATACAGTGTGCTCCACCCCTGCTGTAAAATGCTTGTTTTTGAGAGTGATCAAAACTAATGAAAACATTGTTGGGGTAAAACCTAAAGGGAAAGGCCTAGCACCAAATTGCATTGGCCATCTGATCTAACTTCTGGAGGCAGTCAAAATGAGTATTTGAATTCCTCCCTACCTTACTCCTGTGCTGAGATACAGGGTGTTCCAACCCTGCAGTGAAATGCTTGATTTCGCGAGTGAGCGAAACTAATGAAAACATTGTTGGGGTAAAACCTAAAGGGAAAGGCCTAGCACCAAATTGCATTGGCCATCTGATCTCACTTCTGGAGGCAGTCAAAATGAGTATTTGAATTCCTCCCTACCTTATTCCTGTGCTGAGATACAGGCTGCTCCAACTCTGCAGTAAAATGCTTGATTTCGAGAGTGATCAAAACTAATGAAAACATTGTTGGGGTAAAACCTAAAGGGAAAGACCTAGCACCAAATTGCATTGGCCATCTGATCTAACTTCTGGAGGCAGTCAAAATGAGTATTTGAATTCTTCCCTACATTATTCCTGTGCTGAGATACACTGAGCTCCAACCTGCTGTAAAATGTTTGATTTTGAGAGTGATAGAAACTAATGAAAACATTGTTGGGGTAAAACCTAAAGGGAAAGGCCTAGCACCAAATTGCATTGGCCATCTGATCTAACTTCTGGAGGCAGTCAAAATGAGTATTTGAATTCTTCCCTACCTTATTCCTGTGCTGAGATACAGGGTGCTCCAACACTCCAGTACAATGCTTGATTTCGAGAGTGAGCGAAACTAATGAAAACATTGTTGGGGTAAAACCTAAAGGGAAAGGCCTAGCACCAAATTGCATTGGCCATCTGATCTAACTTCTGGAGGCAGTCAAAATGAGTATTTGAATTCTTCCCTACCTTACTCCTCTGCTGAGATACACTGAGCTCCAACCTGCTGTAAAATGCTTGATTTCTACAGTGATCGAAACTAATGAAAACATTGTTGGGGTAAACCTAAAGGAAAGGCCTAGCACCAAATTGCATTGGCCATCTGATCTAACTTCTGGAGGCAGTCAAAATGATCCTCAGAATTCTTCCCTACCTTATTCCTGTGCTGAGATACAGGGTGTTCGAACCTGCAGTAAAATGCTTGATTTCGAGAGTGAGCGAAACTAATGAAAACATTGTTGGGGTAAAACCTAAAGGGAAAGGCCTAGCACCAAATTGCATTGGCCATCTGATCTAACTTGTGGAGGCAGTCAAAATGAGTATTTGAATTCTTCCTACCTTATTCCTCTGCTGAGATACAGTGTGCTCCACCCTGCTGTAAAATGCTTGTTTTTGAGAGTGATCAGAACTAATGAAAACATTGTTGGGGTAAAACCTAAAGGGAAAGGCCTAGCACCAAATTGCATTGGCCATCTGATCTAACTTCTGGAGGCAGTCAACATGAGTATTTGAATTCCTCCCTACCTTACTCCTGTGCTGAGATACAGGGTGTTCCAACCCTGCAGTGAAATGCTTGATTTCGCGAGTGAGCGAAACTAATGAAAACATTGTTGGGGTAAAACCTAAAGGGAAAGGCCTAGCACCAAATTGCATTGGCCATCTGATCTCACTTCTGGAGGCAGTCAAAATGAGTATTTGAATTTCACCACCTTATTCCTGTGCTGAGATACAGGCTGCTCCAACTCTGCAGTAAAATGCTTGATTTCTGCAGTGATCAAAACTAATGAAAACATTGTTGGGGTAAAACCTAAAGGAAAGGCCTAGCACCAAATTGCATTGGCCATCTGATCTAACTTCTGGAGGCAGTCAAAATGAGTATTTGAATTCTTCCCTATCTTATTCCTGTGCTGAGATACAGGGTGCTCTAACCCTGCAGTAAAATGCTTGATTTCTACAGTGATCGAAACTACTGAAAACATTGTAGGGGTAAGAACCTAAAGGGAAAGGTCTAGCACCAAATTGCATTGGCCATCTGATCTAACATCTGGAGGCAGTCAAAATGAGTATTTGAATTCTTCCCTACCTTATTCCTGTGCTGAGATACACTGAGCTCCAACCTGCTGTAAAATGCTTGATTTCTACAGTGATCGAAACTAATGAAAACATTGTTGGGGTAAAACCTAAAGGGAAAGGCCTAGCACCAAATTGCATTGGCCATCTGATCTAACTTCTGGAGGCAGTCAAAATGATCCTCAGAATTCTTCCCTACCTTATTCCTGTGCTGAGATACAGGGTGTTCGAACCTGCAGTAAAATGCTTGATTTCGAGAGTGATGAAACTAATGAAAACATTGTTGGGGTAAAACCTAAAGGGAAAGGCCTAGCACCAAATTGCATTGGCCATCTGATCTAACTTCTGAGGCAGTCAAAATGAGTATTTGAATTCTTCCTACCTTATTCCTCTGCTGAGATACAGTGTGCTCCACCCTGCTGTAAAATGCTTGTTTTTGAGAGTGATCAAAACTAATGAAACATTGTTGGGGTAAAACCTAAAGGGAAAGGCCTAGCACCAAATTGCATTGGCCATCTGATCTAACTTCTGGAGGCAGTCAACATGAGTATTTGAATTCTCCTACCTTGTTCCTCCTGTGCTGAGATACAGGGTGTTCCAACCCTGCAGTGAAATGCTTGATTTCGCAGTGAGCGAAACTAATGAAAACATTGTTGGGGTAAAACCTAAAGGGAAAGGCCTAGCACCAAATTGCATTGGCCATCTGATCTCACTTCTGGAGGCAGTCAAAATGAGTATTTGAATTCTTACCTACCTTATTCCTGTGCTGAGATACAGGCTGCTCCCAACTCTGCAGTAAAATGCTTGATTTCTGCAGTGATCAAAACTAATGAAAACATTGTTGGGGTAAAACCTAAAGGAAAGGCCTAGCACCAAATTGCATTGGCCATCTGATCTAACTTCTGGAGGCAGTCAAAATGAGTATTTGAATTCTTCCTACATTATTCCTGTGCTGAGATACACTGAGCTCCAACCTGCTGTAAAATGTTTGATTTTGAGAGTGATAGAAACTAATGAAAACATTGTTGGGGTAAAACCTAAAGGGAAAGGCCTAGCACCAAATTGCATTGGCCATCTGATCTAACTTCTGGAGGCAGTCAAAATGAGTATTTGAATTCTTCCCTACCTTATTCCTGTGCTGAGATACAGGTGCTCCAACACTCCAGTAAAATGCTTGATTTCGAGACTGAGCGAAACTAATGAAAACATTGTTGGGGTAAAACCTAAAGGGAAAGGCCTAGCACCAAATTGCATTGGCCATCTGATCTAACTTCTGGAGGCAGTCAAAATGAGTATTTGCATTCTTCCCTACGTTATTCCTGTGCTGAGATACAGGGTGCTGTAAACCTGCAGTAAAATGCTTGATTTCGAGAGTGATCGAAGCTAATGAAAACATTGTTGGGGTAAAACCTAAAGGGAAGGGTCTAGCACCAAATTGCATTGGCCATCTGATCTAACTTCTGGAGGCAGTCAAAATGAGTATTTGAATTCTTCCCTACCTTATTCCTCTGCTGAGATACAGTGTGCTCCACCCTGCTATAAAATGCTTGATTTTGAGAGTGATCTAAACAAATAAAAACATTGTTGGGGTAAAACCTAAAGGGAAAGGCCTAGCACCAAATTGCATTGGCCATCTGATCTAACTTCTGGAGGCAGTCAAAATGAGTATTTGAATTCTTCCCTACCTTACTCCTGTGCTGCGATACAGGGTGCTCCAACCCTGCAGTAAAATGCTTGATTTCTACAGTGAGCGAAACTAATGAAAACATTGTTGGGGTAAAACCTAAAAGGAAAGACCTAGCACCAAATTGCATAGGCCATCTGATCTAACTGGAGGCAGTCAAAATGATGCTCAGAATTCTTTCTACCTTATTCTGTGCTGAGACACAGGGTGCGCCAAACCTACATTAAAATGCTTGATTTCTACAGTGATCGAAACTAATGAAAACATTGTTGGGGTAAAACCTAAAAGGAAAGACCTAGCACCAAATTGCATTGGCCATCTGATCTCACTTCTGAGGCAGTCAAAATGAGTATTTGAATTCTTCCCTACCTTATTCCTGTGCTGAGATACAGTGTGCTCCAACCCTACAGTAAAATGCTTGATTTTGAGAGTGACCGAAACTAATGAAAACATTGTTGGGGTAAAACCTAAAGAGAAGACCTAGCACCAAATTGCATTGGCCATCTGATCTAACTTCTGGAGGCAGTCAAAATGAGTATTTGAATTCTTCCTACCTTATTCCTGTGCTGAGATACACTGAGCTCCAACCTGCTGTAAAATATTTGACTTTGAGAGTGATAGAAACTAATGAAAACATTGTAGGGGTAAAACCTAAAGGGAAAGGCCTAGCACCAAATTGCATTGGCCATCTGATCTAACTTCTGGAGGCAGTCAAAATGAGTATTTGAATTCTTCCCTACCTTATTCCTGTGCTGAGATACACTGAGCTCCAACCTGCTGTAAAAAGTTTGATTTTGAGAGTGATAGAAACTAATGAAAACATTGTAGGGGTAAAACCTAAAGGAAAGGCCTAGCACCAAATTGCATTGGCCATCTGATCTAACATCTGGAGGCTGTCAAAATGAGTATTTGAATTCTTCCTACCTTATTCCTGAGCTGAGATACAGGGTGGTCCAAAACTCCAGTAAAATGCTTGATTTCGAGAGTGAGCGGAAACTAATGAAACTTTGTTGGGTAAAACCTAAAGGGAAAGGCCTAGCACCAAATTGCATTGGCCATCTGATCTAACTTCTGGAGGCAGTCAAAATGAGTATTTGAATTCTTCCCTACCTTATTCCTGTGCTGAGATACAGGGTCCTCCAACCCTGCAGTAAAATGCTTGATTTCTGCAGTGATCAAAACTAATGAAAACATTGTTGGGGTAAAACCTAAAGGGAAAGGCCTAGCACCAAATTGCATTGCCGTCTGATCTAACTTCTGGAGGCAGTCAAAATGAGTATTTGAATTCTTACCTACCTTATTCCTGTGCTGAGATACAGGCTGCTCAACTCTGCAGTAAAATGCCTGATTTCTACAGTGATCGAAACTAATGAAAACATTGTTGGGGTAAAACCTAAAGGGAAAGGCCTAGCACCAAATTGCATTGGCCATCTGATCTAACTTCTGGAGGCAGTCAAAATGATCCTCAGAATTCTTCCTACCTTATTCCTGTCCTGAGATACAGGGTGTTCCGAACCTGCAGTAAAATGCTTGATTTCAAGAGTGAGCGAAACTAATGAAAACATTGTTGGGGTAAAACCTAAAGGAAAGGCCTAGCACCAAATTGCATTGGCCATCTGATCTAACTTCTGGAGGCAGTCAAAATGAGTATTTGAATTCTTCCTACCTTATTCCTCTGCTGAGATACAGTGTGCTCCACCCTGCTGTAAAATGCTTGATTTCGAGAGTGAGCGAAAACTAATGAAAACATTGTTGGGGTAAAACCTAAAGGGAAAGGCCTAGCACCAAATTGCATTGGCCATCTGATCTAACTTCTGAGGCAGTCAAAATGAGTATTTGAATTCCTCCCTACCTTACTCCTGTGCTGAGATACAGGGTGTTCCAACCCTGCAGTGAAATGCTTGATTTCGCGAGTGAGCGAAACTAATGAAAACATTGTTGGGTAAAACCTAAAGGGAAAGGCCTAGCACCAAATTGCATTGCCGTCTGATCTAACTTCTGGAGGCAGTCAAAATGAGTATTTGAATTCTTACCTACCTTATTCCTGTGCTGAGATACAGGCTGCTCCAACTCTGCAGTAAAATGCTTGATTTCTGCAGTGATCAAAACTAATGAAAACATTGTTGGGGTAAAACCTAAAGGGAAAGGCCTAGCACCAAATTGCATTGGCCATCTGATCTGACTTCTGGAGGCAGTCAAAATGAGTATTTGAATTCTTCCCTATCTTATTCCTGTGCTGAGATACAGTGAGCTCCAACCTGCTGTAAAATGTTTGATTTTGAGAGTGTTAGAAACTAATGAAAACATTGTTGGGGTAAACCTAAAGGGAAAGGCCTAGCACCAAATTGCATTGGCCATCTGATCTAACTTCTGGAGGCAGTCAAAATGAGTATTTGAATTCTTCCCTACCTTATTCCTGTGCTGAGATACAGGGTGCTCCAACCGTGCAGTAAAATGCTTGACTTCGAGAGTGAGCGAAACTAATGAAAACATTGTTGGGGTAAAACCTAAAGGAAAGGCCTAGCACCAAATTGCATTGGCCATCTGATCTAACTTCTGGAGGCAGTCAAAATGAGTATTTGAATTCTTCCCTACCTTATTCCTGTCCTGAGATACAGGGCGCTGTAAACCTGCAGTAAAATGCTTGATTTCGAGAGTGATCGAAGCTAATGAAAATATTGTTGGGGTAAAACCTAAAGGGAAAGGCCTAGCACCAAATTGCATTGACCATCTGATCTAACTTCTGGAGGCA
Source organism: Melanerpes aurifrons (assembly GCA_011125475.1). Classification (NCBI taxonomy): domain Eukaryota; kingdom Metazoa; phylum Chordata; class Aves; order Piciformes; family Picidae; genus Melanerpes; species Melanerpes aurifrons. The sequence goes on from WWNC01000368.1 coordinate 14,409, forward strand.
GTCAAAATGATCCTCAGAATTCTTCCCTACCTTATTCCTGTGCTGAGATACAGGGTGCTCCAACACTCCAGTAAAATGCTTGATATCGAGAGTGAGCAAAACTAATGAAAACATTGTTGGGGAAAACCTAATTGGAAAGGTCTAGCACCAAATTGCATTGGCCATCTGATCTAACTTCTGGAGGCAGTCAAAATGAGTATTTGAATTCTTCCCTACCTTATTCCTCTGCTGAGATACAGGGTGCTCCAACCCTACAGTAAAATGCTTGATTTCAACAGTGACCAAAACTAATGAAAACATTGTTGGGGTAAAACCTAAAGGGAAAGGTCTAGCACCAAATTGCATTGGCCATCTGATGTAACTTCTGGAGGCAGTCAAAATGAGTATTTGAATTCTTCCCTACCTTATTCCTTTGCTGAGATACAGGGTGCTCCAACGCTCCAGTAAAATGCTTGATTTCGAGAGTGAGCGAAACTAATGAAAACATTGTTGGGGTAAAACCTAAAGGAAAGGCCTAGCACCAAATTGCATTGGCCATCTGATCTAACTTCTGGAGGCAGTCAAAATGATCCTCAGAATTCTTCCCTACCTTATTCCTGTGCTGAGATACAGGGTGTTCGAACCTGCAGTAAAATGCTTGATTTCGAGAGTGAGCGAAACTAATGAAAACATTGTTGGGGTAAAACCTAAAGGGAAAGGCCTAGCACCAAATTGCATTGGCCATCTGATCTAACTTCTGGAGGCAGTCAAAATGAGGATTTGAATTCTTCCCTGCCTTGTTCCTGTGCTGAGATACAGGTTGCTCCAACCCTGCAGTAAAATGCTTGATTTCGAGGGTGAGCGAAACTAATGAAAACATTGTTGGGTAAAACCTAAAAGGAAAGGCCTAGCACCAAATTGCATTGGCCATCTGATCTAACTTCTGGAGGCAGTCAAAATGAGTATTTGAATTCTTCCCCTACCTTATTCCTGTGCTGAGATACAGGGTGCTACAACTCTGCAGTAAAATGCTTGATTTCTGCAGTGATCAAAACTAATGAAAACTTTGTAGGGGTAAAAACCTAAAGGGAAAGGTCTAGCACCAAATTGCATTGGCCATCTGATCTAACTCTGGAGGCAGTCAAAATGAGTATTTGAATTCTTCCCTACCTTATTCCTCTGCTGAGATACAGTGTGCTCCACCCTGCTGTAAAATGCTTGATTTTGAGAGTGATCTAAACAAATAAAAACATTGTTGGGGTAAAACCTAAAGGAAAGGCCTAGCACCAAATTGCATTGGCCATCTGATCTAACTTCTGGAGGCAGTCAAAATGAGTATTTGAATTCTTCCCTACCTTACTCCTGTGCTGCGATACAGGGTGCTCCAACCCTGCAGTAAAATGCTTGATTTCTACAGTGAGCGAAACTAATGAAAACATTGTTGGGGAAAACGCTAAAGGGAAAGACCTAGCACCAAATTGCATAGGCCATCTGATCTAACTTCTGGAGGCAGTCAAAATGATGCTTAGAATTCTTCCCTACCTTATTCCTGTGCTGAGATACAGGGTGCGCCAAACCTACATTAAAATGCTTGATTTCTACAGTGATCGAAACTAATGAAAACATTGTTGGGGTAAAACCTAAAAGGAAAGACCTAGCACCAAATTGCACTGGCCATCTGATCTCACTTCTGGAGGCAGTCAAAATGAATATTTGAATTCTTCCCTACCTTATTCCTGTGCTGAGATACAGGGTGCTCCAACCCTACAGTAAAATGCTTGATTTTGAGAGTGATCGATACTAATGAAAACATTGTTGGGGTAAAACCTAAAGTGAAGACCTAGCACCAAATTGCATAGGCCACCTGATCTAACTTCTGGAGGCAGTCAAAATGAGTATTTGAATTCTTCCCTACCTTATTCCTGTGCTGAGATACACTGAGCTCCAACCTGCTGTAAAATATTTGACTTTGAGAGTGATAGAAACTAATGAAAACATTGTTGGGGTAAAACCTAAAGGGAAAGGCCTAGCACCAAATTGCATTGGCCATCTGATCTAACTTCTGGAGGCAGTCAAAATGAGTATTTGAATTATTCCCTACCTTATTCCTTTGCTGAGATACAGGGTGCTCCATCACTCCAGTAAAATGCTTGATTTCGAGAGTGAGCGAAACTAATGAAAACATTGTTGGGGTAAAACCTAAAGTGAAGACCTAGCACCAAATTGCATTGGCCATCTGATCTAACTTCTGGAGGCAGTCAAAATGAGTATTTGAATTCTTCCCTACCTTATTCCTGTGCTCAGATACACTGAGCTCCAACCTGCTGTAAAATATTTGACTTTGAGAGTGATAGAAACTAATGAAAACATTGTAGGGGTAAAACCTAAAGGGAAAGGCCTAGCACCAAATTGCATTGGCCATCTGATCTAACTTCTGGAGGCAGTCAAAATGAGTATTTGAATTCTTCCCTACCTTATTCCTGTGCTGAGATACACTGAGCTCCAACCTGCTGTAAAAAGTTTGATTTTGAGAGTGATAGAAACTAATGAAAACATTGTAGGGGTAAAACCTAAAGGGAAAGGCCTAGCACCAAATTGCATTGGCAATCTGATCTAACATCTGGAGGCTGTCAAAATGAGTATTTGAATTCTTCCCTACCTTATTCCTGTGCTGAGATACAGGGTGGTCCAAAACTCCAGTAAAATGCTTGATATCGAGTGTGAGCGAAACTAATGAAAACTTTGTTGGGGTAAAACCTAAAGGGAAAGGCCTAGCACCAAATTGCATTGGCCATCTGATCTAACTTCTGGAGGCAGTCAAAATGAGTATTTGAATTCTTCCCTACCTTATTCCTGTGCTGAGATACAGGGTCCTCCAACCCTGCAGTAAAATGCTTGATTTCTGCAGTGATCAAAACTAATGAAAACATTGTTGGGGTAAAACCTAAAGGGAAAGGCCTAGCACCAAATTGCATAGGCCATCTGATCTAACTTCTGGAGGCAGTCAAAATGAGTATTTGAATTCTTCCCTACCTTATTCCTGTCCTCAGATACAGGGTGCTGTAAACCTGCAGTAAAATGCCTGATTTCTACAGTGATCGAAACTAATGAAAACATTGTTGGGGTAAAACCTAAAGGGAAAGGCCTAGCACCAAATTGCATTGGCCATCTGATCTAACTTCTGGAGGCAGTCAAAATGAGTATTTGAATTCTTCCCTACCTTATTCCTCTGCTAAGATACAGTGTGCTCCACCCTGCTGTAAAATGCTTGATTTCGAGAGTGAGCGAAACTAATGAAAACATTGTTGGGGTAAAACCTAAAGGGAAAGGCCTAGCACCAAATTGCATTGGCCATCTGATCTAACTTCTGGAGGCAGTCAAAATGAGTATTTGAATTCCTCCCTACCTTACTCCTGTGCTGAGATACAGGGTGTTCCATCCCTGCAGTGAAATGCTTGATTTCGCGAGTGAGCGAAAGTAATGAAAACATTGTTGGAGTAAAAACCTAAAGGAAAGGCCTAGCACCAAATTGCACTGCCGTCTGATCTAACTTCTGGAGGCAGTCAAAATGAGTATTTGAATTCTTACCTACCTTATTCCTGTGCTGAGATACAGGCTGCTCCAACACTGCAGTAAAATGCTTGATTTCTGCAGTGATCAAAACTAATGAAAACATTGTTGGGGTAAAACCTAAAGGGAAAGGCCTAGCACCAAATTGCATTGGCCATCTGATCTAACTTCTGGAGGCAGTCAAAATGAGTATTTGAATTCTTCCCTATCTTATTCCTGTGCTGAGATACACTGAGCTCCAACCTGCTGTAAAATGTTTGATTTTGAGAGTGTTAGAAACTAATGAAAACATTGTTGGGGTAAAATCTAAAGGGAAAGTCCTAGCACCAAATTGCATTGGCCATCTGATCTAACTTCTGGAGGCAGTCAAAATGAGTATTTGAATTCTTCCCTACCTTATTCCTGTGCTGAGATACAGGGTGCTCCAACCGTGCAGTAAAATGCTTGACTTCGAGAGTGAGCGAAACTAATGAAAACATTGTTGGGGTAAAACCTAAAGGAAAGGCCTAGCACCAAATTGCATTGGCCATCTGATCTAACTTCTGGAGGCAGTCAAAAAGAGTATTTGAATTCTTCCCTACCTTATTCCTGTCCTGAGATACAGGGCGCTGTAAACCTGCAGTAAAATGCTTGATTTCGAGAGTGATCGAAGCTAATGAAAATATTGTTGGGGTAAAACCTAAAGGGAAAGGCCTAGCACCAAATTGCATTGGCCATCTGATCTAACTTCTGGAGGCAGTCAAAATGAGTATTTGAATTCTTCCCTACCTTATTCCTGTCCTGAGATACAGGGTGCTACAACCCTGCAGTAAAATGCTTGATTTCTGCAGTGATCAAAACTAATGAAAACATTGTTGGGGTAAAACCTAAAGGGAAAGGCCTAGCACCAAATTGCATTGGCCATCTGATCTAACTTCTGGAGGCAGTCAAAATGATGCTTAGAATTCTTCCCTACCTTATTCCTGTGCTGAGATATACTGAGCTCTAACCTGCAGAAAATTCTTCATTTCGAGAGTGATCGAAGCTAATGAAAATATTGTTGGGGTAAAACCTAAAGGAAAGGCCTAGCACCAAATTGCATTGGCCATCTGATCTAACTTCTGGAGGCAGTCAAAATGAGTATTTGAATTCTTCCCTACCTTATTCCTCTGCTGAGATACAGGGTGCTCCAACCCTGCAGTAAAATGCTTGATTTCTACAGTGAGCGAAACTAATGAAAACATTGTTGGGGTAAAACCTAAAGGGAAAGGCCTAGCACCAAATTGCATTGGCCATCTGATCTAACTTCTGGAGGCAGTCAAAATGAGTATTTGAATTCTTAACTGCCTTATTCCTGTGCTGAGATACAGGGTGCTCCAACTCTGCAGTAAAATGCTTGATTTCTGCAGTGATCAAAACTAATGAAAACTTTGTAGGGGTAAAAACCTAAAGGGAAAGGCCTAGCACCAAATTGCATTGGCCATCTGATCTAACTTCTGGAGGCAGTCAAAATGAGTATTTGAATTCTTCCCTGCCTTATTCCTGTGCTGAGATACAGGGTGCTCCAACTCTGCAGTAAAATGCTTGATTTCTGCAGTGATCAAAACTAATGAAAACTTTGTAGGGGTAAAAACCTAAAGGGAAAGGCCTAGCACCAAATTGCATTGGCCATCTGATCTAACTTCTGGAGGCAGTCAAAATGAGTATTTGAATTCTTCCCTACCTTATTCCTGTGCTGAGATACAGTGTGCTCCACCCTGCTGTAAAATGCTTGATTTTGAGAGTGATCTAAACAAATAAAAACATTGTTGGGGTAAAACCTAAAGGGAAAGGCCTAGCACCAAATTGCATTGGCCATCTGATCTAACTTCTGGAGGCAGTCAAAATGAGTATTTGAATTCTTCCCTACCTTACTCCTGTGCTGCGATACAGGGTGCTCCAACCCTGCAGTAAAATGCTTGATTTCTACAGTGAGCGAAACTAATGAAAACATTGTTGGGGAAAACGCTAAAGGGAAAGACCTAGCACCAAATTGCATAGGCCATCTGATCTAACTTCTGGAGGCAGTCAAAATGATGCTTAGAATTCTTCCCTACCTTATTCCTGTGCTGAGATACAGGGTGCGCCAAACCTACATTAAAATGCTTGATTTCTACAGTGATCGAAACTAATGAAAACATTGTTGGGGTAAAACCTAAAAGGAAAGACCTAGCACCAAATTGCATTGGCCATCTGATCTCACTTCTGGAGGCAGTCAAAATGAGTATTTGAATTCTTCCCTACCTTATTCCTGTGCTGAGATACAGGGTGCTCCAAACCTACAGTAAAATGCTTGATTTTGAGAGTGAGCGAAACTAATGAAAACATTGTTGGGGTAAAACCTAAAGGGAAAGACCTAGCACCAAATTGCATTGGCCATCTGATCTAACTTCTGGAGGCAGTCAAAATGAGTATTTGAATTCTTCCCTACCTTATTCCTCTGCTGAGATACACTGAGCTCCAACCTGCTGTAAAATATTTGACTTTGAGAGTGATAGAAACTAATGAAAACATTGTAGGGGTAAAACCTAAAGGGAAAGGCCTAGCACCAAATTGCATTGGCCATCTGATCTAACTTCTGGAGGCAGTCAAAATGAGTATTTGAATTCTTCCCTACCTTATTCCTGTGCTGAGATACACTGAGCTCCAACCTACTGTAAAATGTTTGATTTTGAGAGTGATAGAAACTAATGAAAACATTGTAGGGGTAAAACCTAAAGGGAAAGGCCTAGCACCAAATTGCATTGGCCATCTGATCTAACATCTGGAGGCAGTCAAAATGAGTATTTGAATTCTTCCCTACCTTATTCCTGTGCTGAGATACAGTGTGCTCCACCCTGCTGTAAAATGCTTGATTTTGAGAGTGATCTAAACAAATAAAAACATTGTTGGGGTAAAACCTAAAGGGAAAGGCCTAGCACCAAATTGCATTGGCCATCTGATCTAACTTCTGGAGGCAGTCAAAATGAGTATTTGAATTCTTCCCTACCTTATTCCTGTGCTGAGATACACTGAGCTCCAACCTGCTGTAAAATATTTGACTTTGAGAGTGATAGAAACTAATGAAAACATTGTAGGGGTAAAACCTAAAGGGAAAGGCCTAGCACCAAATTGCATTGGCCATCTGATCTAACTTCTGGAGGCAGTCAAAATGAGTATTTGAATTCTTCCCTACCTTATTCCTGTGCTGAGATACACTGAGCTCCAACCTACTGTAAAATGTTTGATTTTGAGAGTGATACAAACTAATTAAAACATTGTAGGGGTAAAACCTAAAGGGAAAGGCCTAGCACCAAATTGCATTGGCCATCTGATCTAACATCTGGAGGCAGTCAAAATGAGTATTTGAATTCTTCCCTACCTTATTCCTGTGCTGAGATACAGGGTCCTCCAACCCTGCAGTAAAATGCTTGATTTCTGCAGTGATCAAAACTAATGAAAACATTGTTGGGGTAAAACCTAAAGGAAAGGCCTAGCACCAAATTGCATAGGCCATCTGATCTAACTTCTGGAGGCAGTCAAAATGAGTATTTGAATTCTTCCCTACCTTATTCCTGTCCTCAGATACAGGGTGCTGTAAACCTGCAGTAAAATGCCTGATTTCTACAGTGATCGAAACTAATGAAAACATTGTTGGGGTAAAACCTAAAGGGAAAGGCCTAGCACCAAATTGCATTGGCCATCTGATCTAACTTCTGGAGGCAGTCAAAATGAGTATTTGAATTCTTCCTACCTTATTCCTCTGCTAAGATACAGTGTGCTCCACCCTGCTGTAAAATGCTTGATTTCGAGAGTGGCGAAACTAATGAAAACATTGTTGGGGTAAAACCTAAAGGAAAGGCCTAGCACCAAATTGCATTGGCCATCTGATCTAACTTCTGGAGGCAGTCAAAATGAGTATTTGAATTCCTCCCTACCTTACTCCTGTGCTGAGATACAGGGTGTTCCATCCCTGCAGTGAAATGCTTGATTTCGCGAGTGAGCGAAAGTAATGAAAACATTGTTGGAGTAAAACCTAAAGGGAAAGGCCTAGCACCAAATTGCACTGCCGTCTGATCTAACTTCTGGAGGCAGTCAAAATGAGTATTTGAATTCTTACCTACCTTATTCCTGTGCTGAGATACAGGCTGCTCCAACACTGCAGTAAAATGCTTGATTTCTGCAGTGATCAAAACTAATGAAAACATTGTTGGGGTAAAACCTAAAGGGAAAGGCCTAGCACCAAATTGCATTGGCCATCTGATCTAACTTCTGGAGGCAGTCAAAATGAGTATTTGAATTCTTCCTATCTTATTCCTGTGCTGAGATACACTGAGCTCCAACCTGCTGTAAAATGTTTGATTTTGAGAGTGTTAGAAACTAATGAAAACATTGTTGGGGTAAAATCTAAAGGAAAGTCCTAGCACCAAATTGCATTGGCCATCTGATCTAACTTCTGGAGGCAGTCAAAATGAGTATTTGAATTCTTCCCTACCTTATTCCTGTGCTGAGATACAGGGTGCTCCAACCGTGCAGTAAAATGCTTGACTTCGAGAGTGAGCGAAACTAATGAAAACATTGTTGGGGTAAAACCTAAAGGGAAAGGCCTAGCACCAAATTGCATTGGCCATCTGATCTAACTTCTGGAGGCAGTCAAAAGAGTATTTGAATTCTTCCCTACCTTATTCCTGTCCTGAGATACAGGGCGCTGTAAACCTGCAGTAAAATGCTTGATTTCGAGAGTGATCGAAAGCTAATGAAAATATTGTTGGGGTAAAACCTAAAGGGAAAGGCCTAGCACCAAATTGCATTGGCCATCTGATCTAACTTCTGGAGGCAGTCAAAATGAGTATTTGAATTCTTCCCTACCTTATTCCTGTCCTGAGATACAGGGTGCTACAACCCTGCAGTAAAATGCTTGATTTCTGCAGTGATCAAAACTAATGAAAACATTGTTGGGGTAAAACCTAAAGGGAAAGGCCTAGCACCAAATTGCATTGGCCATCTGATCTAACTTCTGGAGGCAGTCAAAATGATGCTTAGAATTCTTCCCTACCTTATTCCTGTGCTGAGATATACTGAGCTCTAACCTGCAGAAAAATTCTTCATTTCCGAGAGTGATGAAGCTAATGAAAATATTGTTGGGGTAAAACCTAAAGGGAAAGGCCTAGCACCAAATTGCATTGGCCATCTGATCTAACTTCTGGAGGCAGTCAAAATGAGTATTTGAATTCTTCCCTACCTTATTCCTCTGCTGAGATACAGGGTGCTCCAACCCTGCAGTAAAATCTTGATTTCTACAGTGAGCGGAAACTAATGAAAACATTGTTGGGGTAAAACCTAAAGGGAAAGGCCTAGCACCAAATTGCATTGGCCATCTGATCTAACTTCTGGAGGCAGTCAAAAATGAGTATTTGAATTCTTAACTGCCTTATTCCTGTGCTGAGATACAGGGTGCTCCAACTCTGCAGTAAAATGCTTGATTTCTGCAGTGATCAAAACTAATGAAAACTTTGTAGGGGTAAAAACCTAAAGGAAAGGCCTAGCACCAAATTGCATTGGCCATCTGATCTAACTTCTGGAGGCAGTCAAAATGAGTATTTGAATTCTTCCTGCCTTATTCCTGTGCTGAGATACAGGGTGCTCCAACTCTGCAGTAAAATGCTTGATTTCTGCAGTGATCAAAACTAATGAAAACTTTGTAGGTAAAAACCTAAAGGGAAAGGCCTAGCACCAAATTGCATTGGCCATCTGATCTAACTTCTGGAGGCAGTCAAAATGAGTATTTGAATTCTTCCCTACCTTATTCCTGTGCTGAGATACAGTGTGCTCCACCCTGCTGTAAAATGCTTGATTTTGAGAGTGATCTAAACAAATAAAAACATTGTTGGGGTAAAACCTAAAGGGAAAGGCCTAGCACCAAATTGCATTGGCCATCTGATCTAACTTCTGGAGGCAGTCAAAATGAGTATTTGAATTCTTCCCTACCTTACTCCTGTGCTGCGATACAGGGTGCTCCAACCCTGCAGTAAAATGCTTGATTTCTACAGTGAGCGAAACTAATGAAAACATTGTTGGGGAAAACGCTAAAGGAAAGACCTAGCACCAAATTGCATAGGCCATCTGATCTAACTTCTGGAGGCAGTCAAAATGATCCTTAGAATTCTTCCCTACCTTATTCCTGTGCTGAGATACAGGGTGCGCCAAACCTACATTAAAATGCTTGATTTCTACAGTGATCGAAACTAATGAAAACATTGTTGGGGTAAAACCTAAAAGGAAAGACCTAGCACCAAATTGCATTGGCCATCTGATCTCACTTCTGGAGGCAGTCAAAATGAGTATTTGAATTCTTCCTACCTTATTCCTGTGCTGAGATACAGGGTGCTCCAAACCTACAGTAAAATGCTTGATTTTGAGAGTGAGCGAAACTAATGAAAACATTGTTGGGGTAAAACCTAAAGGGAAAGACCTAGCACCAAATTGCATTGGCCATCTGATCTAACTTCTGGAGGCAGTCAAAATGAGTATTTGAATTCTTCCCTACCTTATTCCTCTGCTGAGATACACTGAGCTCCAACCTGCTGTAAAATATTTGACTTTGAGAGTGATAGAAACTAATGAAAACATTGTAGGGGTAAAACCTAAAGGGAAAGGCCTAGCACCAAATTGCATTGGCCATCTGATCTAACTTCTGGAGGCAGTCAAAATGAGTATTTGAATTCTTCCCTACCTTATTCCTGTGCTGAGATACACTGAGCTCCAACCTACTGTAAAATGTTTGATTTTGAGAGTGATAGAAACTAATGAAAACATTGTAAGGTAAAACCTAAAGGAAAGGCCTAGCACCAAATTGCATTGGCCATCTGATCTAACATCTGGAGGCAGTCAAAATGAGTATTTGAATTCTTCCCTACCTTATTCCTGTGCTGAGATACAGTGTGCTCCACCCTGCTGTAAAATGCTTGATTTTGAGAGTGATCTAAACAAATAAAAACATTGTTGGGGTAAAACCTAAAGGGAAAGGCCTAGCACCAAATTGCATTGGCCATCTGATCTAACTTCTGGAGGCAGTCAAAATGAGTATTTGAATTCTTCCTACCTTATTCCTGTGCTGAGATACACTGAGCTCCAACCTGCTGTAAAATATTTGACTTTGAGAGTGATAGAAACTAATGAAAACATTGTAGGGGTAAAACCTAAAGGGAAAGGCCTAGCACCAAATTGCATTGGCCATCTGATCTAACTTCTGGAGGCAGTCAAAATGAGTATTTGAATTCTTCCCTACCTTATTCCTGTGCTGAGATACACTGAGCTCCAACCTACTGTAAAATGTTTGATTTTGAGAGTGATACAAACTAATTAAAACATTGTAGGGTAAAACCTAAAGGGAAAGGCCTAGCACCAAATTGCATTGGCCATCTGATCTAACTGGAGGCAGTCAAAATGAGTATTTGAATTCTTCCTACCTTACTCCTGTGCTGCGATACAGGGTGCTCCAACCCTGCAGTAAAATGCTTGATTTCGAGTGAGCGAAACTAATGAAAACATTGTTGGGGAAAACGCTAAAGGGAAAGACCTAGCACCAAATTGCATAGGCCATCTGACCCTAACTTCTGGAGGCAGTCAAAATGATGCTTAGAATTCTTCCCTACCTTATTCCTGTGCTGAGATACAGGGTGCGCCAAACCTACATTAAAATGCTTGATTTCTACAGTGATGAAACTAATGAAAACATTGTTGGGGGTAAAATCTAAAAGGAAAGACCTAGCACCAAATTGCATTGGCCATCTGATCTCACTTCTGGAGGCAGTCAAAATGAGTATTTGAATTCTTCCTACCTTATTCCTGTGCTGAGATACAGGGTGCTCCAACCTACAGTAAAATGCTTGATTTTGAGAGTGATCGAAACTAATGAAAACATTGTTGGGGTAAAACCTAAAGTGAAGACCTAGCACCAAATTGCATTGGCCATCTAATCTAACTTCTGGAGGCAGTCAAAATGAGTATTTGAATTCTTCCTACCTTATTCCTGTGCTGAGATACACTGAGCTCCAACCTGCTGTAAAATATTTGACTTTGAGAGTGATAGAAACTAATGAAAACATTGTAGGGGTAAGAACCTAAAGGGAAAGGCCTAGCACCAAATTGCATTGGCCATCTGATCTAACTTCTGGAGGCAGTCAAAATGAGTATTTGAATTCTTCCTACCTTATTCCTGTGCTGAGATACACTGAGCTCCAACCTACTGTAAAATGTTTGATTTTGAGAGTGATAGAAACTAATGAAAACATTGTAGGGGTAAACCCTAAAGGAAAGGCCTAGCACCAAATTGCATTGGCCATCTGATCTAACATCTGGAGGCAGTCAAAATGAGTATTTGAATTCTTCCCTACCTTATTCCTGTGCTGAGATACAGGGTGGTCCAAAACTCCAGTAAAATGCTTGATTTTGAGAGTGAGCGAAACTAATGAAAACATTGTGGGGGTAAAACCTAAAGGGAAAGACCTAGCACCAAATTGCATTGGCCATCTGATCAACTTCTGGAGGCAGTCAAAATGAGTATTTGAATTCTTCCCTACCTTATTCCTGTGCTGAGATACAGGGTCCTCCAACCCTGCAGTAAAATGCTTGATTTCTGCAGTGATCAAAACTAATGAAAACATTGTTGGGGTAAAACCTAAAAGGGAAAGGCCTAGCACCAAATTGCATAGGCCATCTGATCTAACTTCTGGAGGCAGTCAAAATGAGTATTTGAATTCTTCCCTACCTTACTCCACTGCTGAGATACACTGAGCTCCAACCTGCTGTAAAATGCTTGATTTCTACAGTGATCGAAACTAATGAAAACATTGTTGGGGTAAAACCTAAAGGAAAGGCCTAGCACCAAATTGCATTGGCCATCTGATCTAACTTCTGGAGGCAGTCAAAATGATCCTCAGAATTCTTCCCTACCTTATTCCTGTGCTGAGATACAGGGTGTTCCGAACCTGCAGTAAAATGCTTGATTTGAGAGTGAGCGAAACTAATGAAAACATTGTTGGGTAAAACCTAAAGGAAAGGCCTAGCACCAAATTGCATTGGCCATCTGATCTAACTTCTGGAGGCAGTCAAAATGAGTATTTGAATTCTTCCCTACCTTATTCCTCTGCTGAGATACAGTGTGCTCCACCTGCTGTAAAATGCTTGTTTTTGAGAGTGATCAAAACTAATGAAAACATTGTTGGGGTAAAACCTAAAGGGAAAGGCCTTGCACCAAATTGCATTGGCCATCTGATCTTACTTCTGGAGGCAGTCAACATGAGTATTTGAATTCCACCTACCTTACTCCTGTGATGAGATACAGGGTGTTCCAACCCTGCAGTGAAATGCTTGATTTCGAGTGAGCGAAACTAATGAAAACATTGTTGGGGTAAAACCTAAAGGGAAAGGCCTAGAACCAAATTGCATTGCCGTCTGATCTAACTTCTGGAGGCAGTCAAAATGAGTATTTGAATTCTTACCTACCTTATTCCTGTGCTGAGATACAGGCTGCTCCAACTCTGCAGTAAAATGCTTGATTTCTGCAGTGATCAAAACTAATGAAAACATTGTTGGGGTAAAACCTAAAGGGAAAGGCCTAGCACCAAATTGCATTGGCCATCTGATCTAACTTCTGGAGGCAGTCAAAATGAGTATTTGAATTCTTCCCTACATTATTCCTGTGCTGAGATACACTGAGCTAAAACCTGCTGTAAAATGTTTGATTATGAGAGTGATAGAAACTAATGAAAACATTGTTGGGGTAAAACCTAAAGGGAAAGGCCTAGCACCAAATTGCATAGGCCATCTGATCTAACTTCTGGAGGCAGTCAAAATGAGTATTTGAATTCTTCCCTACCTTATTCCTGCGCTGAGAAACAGGGTGCTCCAACCCTGCAGTAAAATGCTTGAATTCTACAGTGAGCGAAACTAATGAAAACATTGTTGGGGTAAAACCTAAAGGGAAAGGCCTAGCACCAAATTGCATTGGCCATCTGATCTAACTTCTGGAGGCAGTCAAAATGAGTATTTGAATTCTTCCCTACCTTATTCCTGTCCTGAGATACAGTGTGCTCCACCCTGCTGTAAAATGCTTGATTTTGAGAGTGATAGAAACTAATGAAAACATTGTAGGGGTAAAACCTAAAGGGAAAGGCCTAGCACCAAATTGCATTGGCCATCTGATCTAACATCTGGAGGCAGTCAAAATGAGTATTTGAATTCTTCCCTACCTTATTCCTGTGCTGAGATACACGGTGGTCCAAAACTCCAGTAAAATGTTTGATTTTGAGAGTGATAGAAACTAATGAAAACTTTGTTGGGGTAAAACCTAAAGGGAAAGGCCTAGCACCAAATTGCATTGGCCATCTGATCTAACTTCTGGAGGCAGTCAAAATGAGTATTTGAATTCTTCCCTACCTTATTACTGTGCTGAGATACAGGGTCCTCCAACCCTGCAGTAAAATGCTTGATTTCTGCAGTGATCAAAACTAATGAAAACATTGTTGGGGTAAAACCTAAAGGGAAAGGCCTAGCACCAAATTGCATAGGCCATCTGATCTAACTTCTGGAGGCAGTCAAAATGAGTATTTGAATTCTTCCCTACCTTATTCCTGTCCTGAGATACAGGGTGCTGTAAACCTGCAGTAAAATGCTTGATTTCTACACTGATCGAAACTAATGAAAACATTGTTGGGGTAAAACCTAAAGGGAAAGGCCTAGCACCAAATTGCATTGGCCATCTGATCTAACTTCTGGAGGCAGTCAAAATGATCCTCAGAATTCTTCCCTACCTTATTCCTGTGCTGAGATACAGGGTGTTCCGAACCTGCAGTAAAATGCTTGATTTCGAGAGTGAGCGAAACTAATGAAAACATTGTTGGGGTAAAACCTAAAGGGAAAGGCCTAGCACCAATTGCATTGGCCATCGGATCTAACTTCTGGAGGCAGTCAAAATGAGTATTTGAATTCTTCCTACCTTATTCCTCTGCTGAGATACAGTGTGCTCCACCCTGCTGTAAAATGCTTGTTTTGAGAGTGATCAAAACTAATGAAAATATTGTTGGGGTAAAACCTAAAGGGAAAGGCCTAGCACCAAATTGCATTGGCCATCTGATCTAACTTCTGGAGGCAGTCAAAATGAGTATTTGAATTCCTCCCTGCCTTACTCCTGTGCTGAGATACAGGGTGTTCCAACCCTGCAGTGAAATGCTTGATTTCGCGAGTGAGCGAAACTAATGAAAACATTGTTGGGTAAAACCTAAAGGGAAAGGCCTAGCACCAAATTGCATTGCCGTCTGATCTAACTTCTGGAGGCAGTCAAAATGAGTATTTGAATTCTTACCTACCTTATTCCTGTGCTGAGATACAGGCTGCTCCAACTCTGCAGTAAAATGCTTGATTTCTGCAGTGATCAAAACTAATGAAAACATTGTTGGGGTAAAACCTAAAGGGAAAGGCCCAGCACCAAATTGCATTGGCCATCTGATCTAACTTCTGGAGGCAGTCAAAATGAGTATTTGAATTCTTCCCTACATTATTCCTGTGCTGAGATACACTGAGCTCCAACCTGCTGTAAAATGTTTGATTTTGAGAGTGATAGAAACTAATGAAAACATTGTTGGGTAAAACCTAAAGGGAAAGGCCTAGCACCAAATTGCATAGGCCATCTGATCTAACTTCTGGAGGCAGTCAAAATGAGTATTTGAATTCTTCCCTACCTTATTCCTGCGCTGAGAAACAGGGTGCTCCAACCCTGCAGTAAAATGCTTGAATTCTACAGTGAGCGAAACTAATGAAAACATTGTTGGGGTAAAACCTAAAGGGAAAGGCCTAGCACCAAATTGCATTGGCCATCTGATCTAACTTCTGGAGGCAGTCAAAATGAGTATTTGAATTCTTCCCTACCTTATTCCTGTCCTGAGATACAGTGTGCTCCACCCTGCTGTAAAATGCTTGATTTTGAGAGTGATAGAAACTAATGAAAACATTGTAGGGGTAAAACCTAAAGGAAAGGCCCTAGCACCAAATTGCATTGGCCATCTGATCTAACATCTGGAGGCAGTCAAAATGAGTATTTGAATTCTTCCCTACCTTATTCCTGTGCTGAGATACACGGTGGTCCAAAACTCCAGTAAAATGTTTGATTTTGAGAGTGATAGAAACTAATGAAAACTTTGTTGGGGTAAAACCTAAAGGGAAAGGCCTAGCACCAAATTGCATTGGCCATCTGATCTAACTTCTGGAGGCAGTCAAAATGAGTATTTGAATTCTTCCCTACCTTATTACTGTGCTGAGATACAGGGTCCTCCAACCCTGCAGTAAAATGCTTGATTTCTGCAGTGATCAAAACTAATGAAAACATTGTTGGGTAAAACCTAAAGGGAAAGGCCTAGCACCAAATTGCATAGGCCATCTGATCTAACTTCTGGAGGCAGTCAAAATGAGTATTTGAATTCTTCCCTACCTTATTCCTGTCCTGAGATACAGGGTGCTGTAAACCTGCAGTAAAATGCTTGATTTCTACACTGATCGAAACTAATGAAAACATTGTTGGGTAAAACCTAAAGGGAAAGGCCTAGCACCAAATTGCATTGGCCATCTGATCTATCTTCTGGAGGCAGTCAAAATGATCCTCAGAATTCTTCCCTACCTTATTCCTGTGCTGAGATACAGGGTGTTCGAACCTGCAGTAAAATGCTTGATTTCGAGAGTGAGCGAAACTAATGAAAACATTGTTGGGTAAAACCTAAAGGGAAAGGCCTAGCACCAAATTGCATTGGCCATCGGATCTAACTTCTGGAGGCAGTCAAAATGAGTATTTGAATTCTTCCCTACCTTATTCCTCTGCTGAGATACAGTGTGCTCCACCCTGCTGTAAAATGCTTGTTTTTGAGAGTGATCAAAACTAATGAAAATATTGTTGGGGTAAAACCTAAAGGGAAAGGCCTAGCACCAAATTGCATTGGCCATCTGATCTAACTTCTGGAGGCAGTCAAAATGAGTATTTGAATTCCTCCCTGCCTTACTCCTGTGCTGAGATACAGGGTGTTCCAACCCTGCAGTGAAATGCTTGATTTCGCGAGTGAGCGAAACTAATGAAAACATTGTTGGGGTAAAACCTAAAGGGAAAGGCCTAGCACCAAATTGCATTGCCGTCTGATCTAACTTCTGGAGGCAGTCAAAATGAGTATTTGAATTCTTACCTACCTTATTCCTGTGCTGAGATACAGGCTGCTCCAACTCTGCAGTAAAATGCTTGATTTCTGCAGTGATCAAAACTAATGAAAACATTGTTGGGGTAAAACCTAAAGGGAAAGGCCTAGCACCAAATTGCATAGGCCATCTGATCTAACTTCTGGAGGCAGTCAAAATGAGTATTTGAATTCTTCCTACATTATTCCTGTGCTGAGATACACTGAGCTCCAACCTGCTGTAAAATGTTTGATTTTGAGAGTGATAGAAACTAATGAAAACATTGTTGGGGTAAAACCTAAAGGGAAAGGCCTAGCACCAAATTGCATTGGCCATCTGATCTAACTTCTGGAGGCAGTCAAAATGAGTATTTGAATTCTCCCTACCTCATTCCTCTGCTGAGATACAGGGTGCTCCAACCTGCTGTAAAATGCTTGGTTTCGAGAGTGAGCGAAACTCAGGAAAACATTGTTGAGGTAAAACCTAAAGGGAAAGGCCTAGCACCAAATTGCATTGGCCATCTGATCTAACTTCTGGAGGCAGGCAAAATGAGTATTTGAATTCTTCACTACCTTATTCCTCTGCTGAGATACAGGGTGTTTCCAACCCTGCAGTAAAGTCTTGATTTCGAGAGTGATCGAAACTAATGAAAACATTGTTGGGGTAAAACCTAAAGGGAAAGGCCTAGCACCAAATGGCATTGGCCATCTGATCTAACTTCTGGAGGCAGTCAAAATGAGTATTTGAATTCTTCCCTACCTCTTTCCTGTGCTGAGATACAGGGTGCTACAACCCTTCAGTAAAATGCTTGATTTCTGCAGTGATCAAAACTAATGAAAACATTGTTGGGGTAAAACCTAAAGGGAAAGGCCTAGCACCAAATTGCATTGGCCATCTGATCTAACTTCTGGAGGCAGTCAAAATGAGTATTTGAATTCTTCCCAACCTTACTCCTGTGCTGAGATACACTGAGCTCCAACCTGCAGAAAAATTCTTGATTTTGAGAGTGATCGAAGCTAATGAAAATATTGTAGGGTAAAACCTAAAGGAAAGGCCTAGCACCAAATTGCATTGGCCATCTGATCTAACTTCTGGAGGCAGTCAAAATGAGTATTTGAATTCTTCCTACCTTATTCCTCTGCTGAGATACAGGGTGCTCCAACCCTGCAGTAAAATGCTTGATTTCTACAGTGAGCGAAACTAATGAAAACATTGTTGGGGTAAAACCTAAAGGGAAAGGCCTAGCACCAAATTGCATTGGCCATCTGATGTAACTTCTGGAGGCAGTCAAAATGAGTATTTGAATTCTTATCTACCTTATTCCTGTGTTGAGATACACTGAGCTCCAACTCTCCAGTAAAATGCTTGATTTCTGCAGTGATCAAAACTAATGAAAACATTGTTGGGGTAAAACCTAAAGGGAAAGGCCTAGCACCAAATTGCATTGGCCATCTGATCTAACTTCTGGAGACAGTCAAAATGAGTATTTGAATTCTTCCCTACCTTATTCCTGTGCTGAGATAGAGGGTGCTCCACCCTGCTGTAAAATGGTTGATTTAGAGAGTGATCAAAACTAATGAAAACATTGTTGGGTAAAACCTAAAGGGAAAGGCCTAGCACCAAATTGCATTGGCCATCTGATCTAACTTCTGGAGGCAGTCAAAATGAGTATTTGAATTCTTCCCTACCTTATTCCTGCGCTGAGAAACAGGGTGCTCCAACCCTGCAGTAAAATGCTTGAATTCTACAGTGAGCGAAACTAATGAAAACATTGTTGGGGTAAAACCTAAAGGGAAAGGCCTAGCACCAAATTGCATTGGCCATCTGATCTAACTTCTGGAGGCAGTCAAAATGAGTATTTGAATTCTTCCCTGCCTTATTCCTGTGCTGAGATACAGGGTGCTCCAACTCTGCAGTAAAATGCTTGATTTCTCGGTGATCAAAACTAATGAAAACATTGTTGGGGTAAAACCTAAATGGAAAGGCCTAGCACCAAATTGCATTGGCCATCTGATCTAACTTCTGGAGGCAGTCAAAATGAGTATTTGAATTCTTCCCTACCTTATTCCTGTGCTGAGATACACTGAGCTCCAACCTGCTGTAAAATGTTTGATTTTGAGAGTGATAGAAACTAATGAAAACATTGTTGGGTAAAACCTAAAAGGGAAAGGCCTAGCACCAAATTGCATTGGCCATCTGATCTAACTTCTGAGGCAGTCAAAATGAGTATTTGAATTCTTCCCTACCTTATTCCTGTGCTGATACACAGTGTGCACCAACCTGCTGGAAAATGTTTGATTTTGAGAGTGATAGAAACTAATGAAAACATTGTTGGGGTAAAACCTAAAGGGAAAGGCCTAGCACCAAATTGCATTGGCCATCTGATCTAACTTCTGGAGGCAGTCAAAATGAGTATTTGAATTCTTCCCTACCTTACTCCTGTGCTGAGATACAGGGTGCTCCAACCCTGCAGTAAAATGCTTGATTTCTACAGTGAGCGAACCTAATGAAACCATTCTTGGGGTAAAACCTAAAGGGAATGACCTAGCACCAAATTGCATTGGCCATCTGATCTAACTTCTGAGGCAGTCAAAATGAGTATTTGAATTCTTCCCTACCTTATTCCTGTGCTGAGATACAGGGTGCTGTAAACCTGCAGTAAAATGCTTCATTTAGAGTGAGCGAAACTAATGAAAACATTGTTGGGGTAAAACCTAAAGGGAAAGGCCTAGCACCAAATTGCATTGGCCATCTGATCTAACTTTTGGAGGCAGTCAAAATGAGTATTTGAATTCTTCCCTACCTTATTCCTTTGCTGAGATACAGGGTGCTCCAACACTCCAGTAAAATGCTTGATTTCGAGAGTGAGCGAAACTAATGAAAACATTGTTGGGGTAAAACCTAAAGGGAAAGGCCTAGCACCAAATTGCATTGGCCATCTGATCTAACTTCTGGAGGCAGTCAAAATGAGTATTTGAATTCTTCCCTACCTTATTCCTCTGCTGAGATACAGGGTGCTCCAAACCTGCAGTAAAATGCTTGATTTCTACAGTGAGCGAAACTAATGAAAACATTGTTGGGGTAAAACCTAAAGGAAAGGCCTAGCACCAAATTGCATTGGCCATCTGATGTAACTTCTGGAGGCAGTCAAAATGAGTATTTGAATTCTTACCTACCTTATTCCTGTGTTGAGATACACTGAGCTCCAACTCTCCAGTAAAATGCTTGATTTCTGCAGTGATCAAAACTAATGAAAACATTGTTGGGGTAAAACCTAAAGGCAAAAAGGCCTAGCACCAAATTGCATTGGCCATCTGATCTAACTTCTGGAGACAGTCAAAATTACTATTTGAATTCTTCCCTACCTTATTCCTGTGTTGAGATACACTGAGCTCCAACCTGCTGCAAAATGTTTGATTTTGAGAGTGATAGAAACTAATGAAAACATTGTAGGGGTAAAACCTAAAGGAAAGACCTAGCACCAAATTGCATTGGCCATCTGATGTAACTGGAGGCAGTCAAAATGAGTATTTGAATTCTTCCCTACCTTATTCCTCTGCTGAGATACAGGGTGCTCCAACACTCCAGTAAAATGCATGATTTCGAGAGTGAGCGAAACTAATGAAAACATTGTGGGGGTAAAACCTAAAGGGAAAGGCCTAGCACCAAATTGCATTGGCCATCTGATCTAACTTCTGGAGGTAGTCAAAATGAGTATTTGAATTCTTCCCTACCTTATTCCTGTGCTGAGATAGAGGGTGCTCCACCCTGCTGTAAAATGGTTGATTTTGAGAGTGATCAAAACTAATGAAAACATTGCTGGGGTAAAACCTAAAGGGAAAGGCCTAGCACCAAATTGCATTGGCCATCTGATCTAACTTCTGGAGGCAGTCAAAATGAGTATTTGAATTCTTCCCTACCTTATTCCTGTGCTGAGATACAGGGTGGTCCAAAACTCCAGTAAAATGCTTGATTTTAGAGTGAGCGAAACTAATGAAAACATTGTTGGGGTAAAACCTAAAGGGAAAGGCCTAGCACCAAATTGCATTGGCCATCTGATCTAACTTCTGGAGGCAGTCAAAATGAGTATTTGAATTCTTCCCTACCTTATTCCTGTGCTGAGATACAGGGTGCTGTAAACCTGCAGTAAAATGCTTGATTTCTGCAGTGATCAAAACTAATGAAAACATTGTTGGGGTAAAACCTAAAGGGAAAGGCCTAGCACCAAATTGCATTGGCCATCTGATCTAACTTCTGGAGGCAGTCAAAATGAGTATTTGAATTCTTCCCTACCTTATTCCTGTGCTGAGATACAGGGTGTTCCGAACCTGCAGTAAAATGCTTGATTTCGAGAGTGAGCGAAACTAATGAAAACATTGTTGGGGTAAAACCTAAAGGGAAAGGCCTAGCACCAAATTGCATTGGCCATCTGATCTAACTTCTGGAGGCAGTCAAAATGAGTATTTGAATTCTTCCCTACCTTATTCCTCTGCTGAGATACAGTGTGCTCCACCCTGCTGTAAAATGCTTGTTTTTGAGAGTGATCAAAACTAATGAAAACATTGTTGGGGTAAAACCTAAAGGGAAAGGCCTAGCACCAAATTGCATTGGCCATCTGATCTAACTTCTGGAGGCAGTCAACATGAGTATTTGAATTCCTCCCTACCTTACTCCTGTGCTGAGATACAGGGTGTTCCAACCCTGCAGTAAAGTGCTTGATTTGCGAGTGAGCGAAACTAATGAAAACATTGTTGGGGTAAAACCTAAAGGGAAAGGCCTAGCACCAAATTTCATTGCCGTCTGATCTAACTTCTGGAGGCAGTCAAAATGAGTATTTGAATTCTTACCTACCTTATTCCTGTGCTGAGATACAGGCTGCTCCAACTCTGCAGTAAAATGCTTGATTTCTGCAGTGATCAAAACTAATGAAAACATTGTTGGGGTAAAACCTAAAGGAAAGGCCTAGCACCAAATTGCATAGGCCATCTGATCTAACTTCTGGAGGCAGTCAAAATGAGTATTTGAATTCTTCCTACATTATTCCTGTGCTGAGATACACTGAGCTCCAACCTGCTGCAAAATGTTTGATTTTGAGAGTGATAGAAACTAATGAAAACATTGTTGGGGTAAAACCTAAAGGGAAAGGCCTAGCACCAAATTGCATTGGCCATCTGATCTAACTTCTGGAGGCAGTCAAAATGAGTATTTGAATTCTTCCCTACCTTATTCCTGTGCTGAGATACACTGAGCTCCAACCTGCAGAAAAATTCTTGATTTCGAGAGTGATCGAAGCTAATGAAAATATTGTTGGGGTAAAACCTAAATGGAAAGGCCTAGCACCAAATTGCATTGGCCATCTGATCTAACTTCTGGAGGCAGTCAAAATGAGTATTTGAATTGTTCCCTACCTTATTCCTGTGCTGAGATACAGGGTGCTCCAACCCTGCAGTAAAATGCTTGATTTCTACAGTGAGCGAAACTAATGAAAACATTGTTGGGGTAAAACCTAAAGGGAAAGGCCTAGCACCAAATTGCATTGGCCATCTGATCTAACTTCTGGAGGCAGTCAAAATGAGTATTTGAATTCTTACCTACCTTATTCTTGTGCTGAGATACAGGGTGCTCCAACCCTGCAGTAAAATGCTTGATTTCTGCAGAGACCAAAACTAATGAAAACATTGTTGGGGTAAAACCTAAAGGGAAAGGCCTAGCACCAAATTGCATTGGCCATCTGATCTAACTTCTGGAGGCAGTCAAAATGAGTATTTGAATTCTTCCCTACCTTATTCCTGTGCTGAGATACACTGAGCTCCAACCTGCAGAAAAATTCTTGATTTCGAGAGTGATCGAAGCTAATGAAAATATTGTTGGGGTAAAACCTAAAGGAAAGGCCTAGCACCAAATTGCATTGGCCATCTGATCTAACTTCTGGAGACAGTCAAAATGACTATTTGAATTCTTCCTACCTTATTCCTGTGTTGAGATACACTGAGCTCCAACCTGCTGCAAAATGTTTGATATTGAGAGTGATAGAAACTAATGAAAACATTGTAGGGTAAAACCTAAAGGGAAAGGCCTAGCACCAAATTGCATTGGCCATCTGATCTAACTTCTGGAGGCAGTCAAAATGAGTATTTGAATTCTTCCCTACCTTATTCCTGTCCTGAGATACACTGAGCTCCAACTCTCCAGTAAAATGCTTGATTTGTGCAGTGATCAAAACTAATGAAAACATTGTTGGGGTAAAACCTAAAGGGAAAGGCCTAGCACCAAATTGCATTGGCCATCTGATCTAACTTCTGGAGGCAGTCAAAATGAGTATTTGAATTCTTCCCTACCTTATTCCTTTGCTGAGATACAGGGTGCTCCAACACTCCAGTAAAATGCTTGATTTCGAGAGTGAGCGAAACTAATGAAACCATTGTTGGGGTAAAACCTAAAGGGAAAGGCCTAGCACCAAATTGCATTGGCCATCTGATCTAACTTCTGGAGGTAGTCAAAATGAGTATTTGAATTCTTCCCTACCTTATTCCTGTGCTGAGATAGAGGGTGCTCCACCCTGCTGTAAAATGGTTGATTTTGAGAGTGATCAAAGCTAATGAAAACATTGTTGGGGTAAAACCTAAAGGGAAAGGCCTAGCACCAAATTGCATTGGCCATCTGATCTAACTTCTGGAGGCAGTCAAAATGAGTATTTGAATTCTTCCCTACCTTATTCCTGTGCTGAGATACAGGGTGCTCCAACTCTGCAGTAAAATGCTTGATTTCTGCAGTGATCAAAACTAATGAAAACATTGTTGGGTAAAACCTAAATGGAAAGGCCTAGCACCAAATTGCATTGGCCATCTGATCTAACTTCTGGAGGCAGTCCAAATGAGTATTTGAATTCTTCCCTACCTTATTCCTCTGCTGAGATACACTGAGCTCCAACCTGCTGTAAAATGCCTGATTTCGAGAGTGATCGAAACTAATGAAAACATTGTTGGGGTAAAACCTAAAGGGAAAGGCCTAGCACCAAATTGCATTGGCCATCTGATCTAACTTCTGGAGGCAGTCAAAATGAGTATTTGAATTCTTCCCTGCCTTATTCCTGTGCTGAGATACAGGGTGCTCCAACTCTGCAGTAAAATGCTTGATTTCTGCAGTGATCAAAACTAATGAAAACATTGTTGGGGTAAAACCTAAATGGAAACGCCTAGCACCAAATTGCATTGGCCATCTGATCTAACTTCTGGAGGCAGTCCAAATGAGTATTTGAATTCTTCCCTACCTTATTCCTCTGCTGAGATACACTGAGCTCCAACCTGCTGTAAAATGCCTGATTTGAGAGTGATCGAAACTAATGAAAACATTGTTGGGGTAAAACCTAAAGGGAAAGGCCTAGCACCAAATTGCATTGGCCATCTGATCTAACTTCTGGAGGCAGTCAAAATGATCCTCAGAATTCTTCCTACCTTATTCCTGTGCTGAGATACAGGGTGTTCCGAACCTGCAGTAAAATGCTTGATTTCGAGAGTGAGCGAAACTAATGAAAACATTGTTGGGGTAAAACCTAAAGGGAAAGGCCTAGCACCAAATTGCATAGGCCATCTGATCTAACTTCTGGAGGCAGTCAAAATGAGTATTTGAATTCTTCCCTACCTTATTCCTCTGCTGAGATACAGTGTGCTCCAACCTGCTGTAAAATGCTTGTTTTTGAGAGTGATCAAAACTAATGAAAACATTGTTGGGTAAAACCTAAAGGAAAGGCCTAGCACCAAATTGCATTGGCCATCTGATCTAACTTCTGGAGGCAGTCAAAATGAGTATTTGAATTCCTCCCTACCTTACTCCTGTGCTGAGATACAGGGTGTTCCAACCCTGCAGTAAAGTGCTTGATTTCGCGAGTGAGCGAAACTAATGAAAACATTGTTGGGGTAAAACCTAAAGGGAAAGGCCTAGCACCAAATTGCATTGCCGTCTGATCTAACTTCTGGAGGCAGTCAAAATGAGTATTTGAATTCTTACCTACCTTATTCCTGTGCTGAGATACAGGCTGCTCCAACTCTGCAGTAAAATACTTGATTTCTGCAGTGATCAAAACTAATGAAAACATTGTTGGGGTAAAACCTAAAGGGAAAGGCCTAGCACCAAATTGCATAGGCCATCTGATCTAACTTCTGGAGGCAGTCAAAATGAGTATTTGAATTCTTCCCTACATTATTCCTGTGCTGAGATACACTGAGCTCCAACCTGCTGTAAAATGTTTGATTTTGAGAGTGATAGAAACTAATGAAAACATTGTTGGGGTAAAACCTAAAGGGAAAGGCCTAGCACCAAATTGCATTGGCCATCTGATCTAACTTCTGGAGGCAGTCAAAATGAGTATTTGAATTCTTCCCTACCTTATTCCTGTGCTGAGATACAGGGTGCTCCAACCCTGCAGTAAAATGCTTGATTTCTACAGTGAGCGAAACTAATGAAAACATTGTGGGGGTAAAACCTAAAGGGAAAGGCCTAGCACCAAATTGCATTGGCCATCTGATCTAACTTCTGGAGGCAGTCAAAATGAGTATTTGAATTCTTACCTACCTTATTCTTGTGCTGAGATACAGGGTACTCCAACCCTGCAGTAAAATGCTTGATTTCTGCAGAGACCAAAACTAATGAAAACATTGTTGGGGTAAACCTAAAGGGAAAGGCCTAGCACCAAATTGCATTGGCCATCTGATCTAACTTCTGGAGGCAGTCAAAATGAGTATTTGAATTCTTCCCTACCTTATTCCTGTGCTGAGATACACTGAGCTCCAACCTGCCGAAAAATTCTTGATTTCGAGAGTGATCGAAGCTAATGAAAATATTGTTGGGGTAAAACCTAAAGGGAAAGGCCTAGCACCAAATTGCATTGGCCATCTGATCTAACTTGTGGAGACAGTCAAAATGACTATTTGAATTCTTCACTACCTTATTCCTGTGTTGAGATACACTGAGCTCCAACCTGCTGCAAAATGTTTGATTTTGAGAGTGATAGAAACTAATGAAAACATTGTAGGGGTAAAACCTAAAGGGAAAGGCCTAGCACCAAATTGCATTGGCCATCTGATGTAACTTCTGGAGGCAGTCAAAATGAGTATTTGAATTCTTCCCTACCTTATTCCTGTGTTGAAATACACTGAGCTCCAACTCTCCAGTAAAATGCTTGATTTCTGCAGTGATCAAAACTAATGAAAACATTGTTGGGGTAAAACCTAAAGGGAAAGGCCTAGCACCAAATTGCATTGGCCATCTGATCTAACTTCTGAGGCAGTCAAAATGAGTATTTGAATTCTTCCTACCTTATTCCTTTGCTGAGATACAGGGTGCTCCAACACTCCAGTAAAATGCTTGATTTCGAGAGTGAGCGAAACTAATGAAACCATTGTTGGGGTAAAACCTAAAGGAAAGGCCTAGCACCAAATTGCATTGGCCATCTGATCTAACTTTCTGGAGGTAGTCAAAATGAGTATTTGAATTCTTCCTACCTTATTCCTGTGCTGAGATAGAGGGTGCTCCACCCTGCTGTAAAATGGTTGTTTTTGAGAGTGATCAAAACTAATGAAAACATTGTTGGGGTAAAACCTAAAGGGAAAGGCCTAGCACCAAATTGCATTGGCCATCTGATCTAACTTCTGGAGGCAGTCAAAATGAGTATTTGAATTCTTCCTACCTTATTCCTGCGCTGAGATACAGGGTGCTCCAACCCTGCAGTAAAATGCTTGAATTTACAGTGAGCGAAACTAATGAAAACATTGTTGGGGTAAAACCTAAAGGGAAAGGCCTAGCACCAAATTGCATTGGCCATCTGATCTAACTTCTGGAGGCAGTCAAATGAGTATTTGAATTCTTCCCTACCTTATTCCTCTGCTGAGATACACTGAGCTCCAACCTGCTGTAAAATGTTTGATTTTGAGAGTGATAGAAACTAATGAAAACATTGTAGGGGTAAAACCTAAAGGGAAAGGCCTAGCACCAAATTGCATTGGCCATCTGATCTAACTTCTGGAGGCAGTCAAAATGAGTATTTGAATTCTTCCCTACCTTATTCCTGTGCTGAGATACAGGGTGCTCCAACCCTGCAGTAAAATGCTTGATTTTGAGAGTGAGCGAAACTAATGAAAACATTGTTGGGGTAAAACCTAAAGGGAAGACCTAGCACCAAATTGCATTGGCCATCTGATCTAACTTCTGGAGGCAGTCAAAATCATCCTTACAATTCTTCCCTATCTTATTCCTGTGCTGAGATACAGGGTGCTACAACCCTGCAGTAAAATGCTTGATTTTGAGAGTGATTGAAACTAATGAAAACATTGTTGGGGTAAAACCTAAAGGGAAAGACCTAGCACCAAATTGCATTGGCCATCTGATCTAACTTCTGGAGGCAGTCAAAATGATCCTTACAATTCTTCCCTATCTTATTCCTGTGCTGCGATACAGGGTGTTGCAACCCTACCGTACAATGCTTGATTTTGAGAGTGATTGAAACTAATGAAAACATTGTTGGGGTAAAACCTAAAAGGAAAGGCCTAGTACCAAATTGCATTGGCCATCTGATCTAACTTCTGGAGGCAGTCAAAATGAGTATTTGAATTCTTCCCTACCTTATTCCTGTGCTGAGATACAGGGTGGTCCACCCTGCTGTAAAATGCTTGATTTCTGCAGTGATCAAAACTAATGAAAACATTGTTGGGGTAAAACCTAAAGGGAAAGGCCTAGCACCAAATTGCATTGGCCATCTGACCTAACTTCTGGAGGCAGTCAAAATGAGTATTTCAATTCTTCCCTACCTTATTCCTCTGCAGAGATACAGGGTGCTCCAACCCTGCAGTAAAATGCTTGATTTTGAGAGTGATTGAAACTAATGAAAACATTGTTGGGGTAAAACCTAAAGGGAAAGACCTAGCACCAAATTGCATTGGCCATCTGATCTAACTTCTGGAGGCAGTCCAAATGAGTATTTGAATTCTTCCCTACCTTATTCCTGCTGAGATACA
>WWNC01000369.1:0-22500 GCA_011125475.1 Melanerpes aurifrons
GCCTTTTCCTTTAGGTTTTAACCCAACAATGTTCTCATTAGTTTCGCTCACTCTCGAAATCAAGCATTTTACAGCAGGTTGGAGCACCCTGTATCTCAGCACAAGAATAAGATAGGGAAGAATTCTAAGGATCATTTTAGCCTCAGAAGTTAGATCAGATGCCCAATGCAATTTGGTGCTAGGCCTTTCCTTTAGGTTTTACCCCAACAATGTTTTCATTAGTTTCGCTCACTCTCGAAATCAAGCATTTTACAGCAGGATGGAGCACCCTGTATCTCAGCACAAGAATAAGATAGGGAAGAATTCTAAGGATCATTTTGACTGCCTCCAGAAGTTAGATCAGATGGCCAATGCAATTTGGTGCTTGGCCTTTCCTTTAGGTTTTACCCGAACAATGTTTTCATTAGTTTCGCTAACTCTCGAAATCAAGCATTTTACAGCAGGTTGGAGCACCCTGTATCTCAGCACAAGAATAAAATAGGGAAGAATTCAACTTACTCATTTTGACTGCCTCCAGAAGTTAGATCAGATGACCAATGCAATTTGGTGCTAGGCCTTTCCTTAGGTTTTACTCCAACAATGTTTTCATTAGTTTCGCTCACTCTCGAAATCAAGCATTTTACAGCAGAAGGAGCACCCTGTATCTCAGCACAAGAATAAGATAGGGAAGAATTCTAAGGATCATTTTGACTGCCTCCAGAAGTTAGATCAGATGACCAATGCAATTTGGTGCTTGGCCTTTCCTTTAGGTTTAACCCAACAATGTTCTCATTAGTTTCGCTCACTCTCGAAATCAAGCATTTTACAGCAGGTTGGAGCACCCTGTATCTCAGCACAAGAATAAGATAGGGAAGAATTCAAATACTCATTTTGACTGCCTGCAGAAGTTAGATCAGATGGCCAATGCAATTTGGTGTTAGGCCTTTCCCTCTAGGTTTTACCCCCACAATGTTTTCATTAGTTTCGCTCACTCTCGAAATCAAGCATTTTACAGCAGGTTGGAGCACCCTGTATCTCAGCACAAGAATAAGATAGGGAAGAATTCAAATACTCATTTTGACTGCCTCCAGAAGTTAGATCAGATGGCCAATGCAATTTGGTGCTTGGCCTTTCCCTTTAGGTTTTAACCCAACAATGTTTCATTAGTTTCGCTCACTCTCGAAATCAAGCATTTTACAGCAGGTTGGAGCACCCTGTATCTCAGCACAAGAATAAGATAGGGAAGAATTCAAATCATTTTGACTGCCTCCAGAAGTTAGATCAGATGACCAATGCAATTTGGTGCTTGGCCTTTCCCTTTAGGTTTTACCCCAACAATGTTTTCATTAGTTTCGCTCACTCTCGAAATCAAGCATTTTACAGCAGGTTGGAGCACCCTGTATCTCAGCACAAGAATAAGATAGGGAAGAATTCAAATACTCATTTTGACGGCCTCCAGAAGTTAGATCAGATGACCAATGCAATTTGGTGCTTGGCCTTTCCCTTTAGGTTTTAACCCAACAATGTTCTCATTAGTTTCGCTCACTCTCGAAATCAAGCATTTTACAGCAGGTTGGAGCACCCTGTATCTCA
Source organism: Melanerpes aurifrons (assembly GCA_011125475.1). NCBI lineage: Eukaryota > Metazoa > Chordata > Aves > Piciformes > Picidae > Melanerpes > Melanerpes aurifrons. The sequence continues at coordinate 1,573 of WWNC01000369.1, forward strand.
GCACAAGAATAAGATAGGGAAGAATTCTAAGGATCAGTTTAGCCTGCAGAAGTTAGATCAGATGACCAATGCAATTTGGTGCTTGGCCTTTCCCTTTAGGTTTTAACCCAACAATGTTCTCATTAGTTTCGCTCACTCTCGAAATCAAGCATTTTACAGCAGGTTGGAGCACCCTGTATCTCAGCACAAGAATAAGATAGGGAAGAATTCAAATACTCATTTTGACGGCCTCCAGAAGTTAGATCAGATGACCAATGCAATTTGGTGCTTGGCCTTTCCCTTTAGGTTTTAACCCAACAATGTTCTCATTAGTTTCGCTCACTCTCGAAATCAAGCATTTTACAGCAGGATGGAGCACCCTGTATCTCAGCACAAGAATAAGATAGGAAGAATTCTAAGGATCATTTTGACTGCCTCCAGAAGTTAGATCAGATGGCCAATGCAATTTGGTGCTAGGCCTTTCCCTTTAGGTTTTACCCCAACAATGTTTTCATTAGTTTCGCTCACTCTCGAAATCAAGCATTTTACAGCAGGTTGGAGCACCCTGTATCTCAGCACAAGAAAAATAGGAAGAATTCAAATACTCATTTTGACGGCCTCCAGAAGTTAGATCAGATGGCCAATGCAATTTGCAGCTATTCCTTTCCTTTAGGTTTTACCCAACAATGTTTTCATTAGTTTCGCTCACTCTCGAAATCAAGCATTTTACAGCAGGTTGGAGCACCCTGTATCTCAGCACAAGAATAAGATAGGGAAGAATTCAAGGATCATTTTGACTGCCTCCAGAAGTTAGATCAGATGGCCAATGCAATTTGGTGTTAGGCCTTTCCCTTTAGGTTTTACCCCAACAATGTTCTCATTAGTTTCGCTCACTCTCGAAATCAAGCATTTTACAGCAGGTTGGAGCACCCTGTATCTCAGCACAAGAATAAGATAGGGAAGAATTCAAATACTCATTTTGACTGCCTCCAGAAGTTAGATCAGATGGCCAATGCAATTTGGTGCTTGGCCTTTCCCTTTAGGTTTTAACCCAACAATGTTCTCATTAGTTTCGCTCACTCTCGAAATCAAGCATTTTACAGCAGGTTGGAGCACCCTGTATCTCAGCACAAGAATAAGATAGGGAAGAATTCTAAGGATCATTTTGACTGCCTCCAGAAGTTAGATCAGATGACCAATGCAATTTGGTGTTAGGCCTTTCCCTTTAGGTTTTACCCAACAATGTTTTCATTAGTTTCGCTCACTCTCGAAATCAAGCATTTTACAGCAGGTTGGAGCACCCTGTATCTCAGCACAAGAATAAGATAGGGAAGAATTCTAATTACTCATTTTGACTGCCTCCAGAAGTTAGATCAGATGCCAATGAAATTTGGTGCTAGGCCTTTCCCTTTAGGTTTTACCCCAACAATGTTTTCATTAGTTTCGCTCACTCTCGAAATCAAGCATTTTACAGCAGGTTGGAGCACCCTGTATCTCAGCACAAGAATAAGATAGGGAAGAATTCAAAGGACTCATTTTGACTGCCTCCAGAAGTTAGATCAGATGACCAATGCAATTTGGTGCTTGGCCTTTCCCTTTAGGTTTTACCCCAACAATGTTCTCATTAGTTTCGCTCACTCTCGAAATCAAGCATTTTACAGCAGGTTGGAGCACCCTGTATCTCAGCACAAGAATAAGATAGGAAGAATTCAAATACTCATTTTGACTGCCTCCAGAAGTTAGATCAGATGACCAATGCAATTTGGTGTTAGGCCTTTCCCTTTAGGTTTTAACCCAACAATGTTCTCATTATTTCGCTCACTCTCGAAATCAAGCATTTTACAGCAGGTTGGAGCACCCTGTATCTCAGCACAAGAATAAGATAGGGAAGAATTCAAATACTCATTTTGACTGCCTCCAGAAGTTAGATCAGATGACCAATGCAATTTGGTGCTTGGCCTTTCCCTTTAGGTTTTAACCCAACAATGTTCTCATTAGTTTCGCTCACTCTCGAAATCAAGCATTTTACAGCAGGTTGGAGCACCCTGTATCTCAGCACAAGAATAAGATAGGGAAGAATTCAAATACTCATTTTGACTGCCTCCAGAAGTTAGATCAGATGGCCAATGCAATTTGGTGTTAGGCCTTTCCCTTTAGGTTTTACCCCAACAATGTTTTCATTAGTTTCGCTCACTCTCGAAATCAAGCATTTTACAGCAGGTTGGAGCACCCTGTATCTCAGCACAAGAATAAGATAGGGAAGAATTCAAATACTCATTTTGACTGCCTCCAGAAGTTAGATCAGATGACCAATGCAATTTGGTGCTTGGCCTTTCCTTTAGGTTTTACCCAACAATGTTTTCATTAGTTTCGCTCACTCTCGAAATCAAGCATTTTACAGCAGGTTGGAGCACCCTGTATCTCAGCACAAGAATAAGATAGGGAAGAATTCAAAAGGATCATTTTGACTGCCTCCAGAAGTTAGATCAGATGCCAATGCAATTTGGTGCTATTGGCCTTTCCCTTTAGGTTTTACCCAACAAATGTTTTCATTAGTTTCGCTCACTCTCGAAATCAAGCATTTTACAGCAGGTTGGAGCACCCTGTATCTCAGCACAAGAATAAGATAGGGAAGAATTCAAATACTCATTTTGACTGCCTCCAGAAGTTAGATCAGATGGCCAATGCAATTTGGTGCTTGGCCTTTCCCTTTAGGTTTTAACCCAACAATGTTCTCATTAGTTTCGCTCACTCTCGAAATCAAGCATTTTACAGCAGGTTGGAGCACCCTGTATCTCAGCACAAGAATAAGATAGGGAAGAATTCAAATACTCATTTTGACTGCCTCCAGAAGTTAGATCAGATGACCAATGCAATTTGTGCTTGGCCTTTCCTTTAGGTTTTAACCCAACAATGTTCTCATTAGTTACTCACTGGCTCACTCTCGAAATGCATTTTACAGCAGGTTGGAGGCCTGTTTCAGCACAAGAATAAGATAGGGAAGAATTTAAGGTTTTAGCTCCAGAAGTTAGATCAGATGACCAATGCAATTTGGTGCTTGGCCTTTCCCTTTAGGTTTTACCCCAACAATGTTTTCATTAGTTTCGCTCACTCTCGAAATCAAGCATTTTACAGCAGGTTGGAGCACCCTGTATCTCAGCACAAGAATAAGATAGGGAAGAATTCTAAGGATCATTTTGACTGCCTCCAGAAGTTAGATCAGATGGCCAATGCAATTGGTGTTAGGCCTTTCCCTTTAGGTTTTACCCCAACAATGTTTTCATTAGTTTCGCTCACTCTCGAAATCAAGCATTTTACAGCAGGTTGGAGCACCCTGTATCTCAGCACAAGAATAAGATAGGGAAGAATTCTAAGGATCATTTTGACTGCCTCCAGAAGTTAGATCAGATGGCCAATGCAATTGGTGTTAGGCCTTTCCCTTTAGGTTTTACCCGAACAATGTTTTCATTAGTTTCGCTCACTCTCGAAATCAAGCATTTTACAGCAGCGTGGAGCACCCTGTATCTCTGCAGGGGAAAAAATAGGGAAGAATTCACTTACTCATTTTGACGGCCTCCAGAAGTTAGATCAGATGACCAATGCAATTTGCAGCTATTCCTTTCCCTTTAAGTTTCACTCCAACAATGTTCTCATTAGTTTCGCTCACTCTCGAAATCAAGCATTTTACAGCAGGTTGGAGCACCCTGTATCTCAGCACAAGAATAAGATAGGGAAGAATTCTAAGGATCATTTTGACTGCCTCCAGAAGTTAGATCAGATGGCCAATGCAATTTGGTGCTTGGCCTTTCCCTTTAGGTTTTAACCCAACAATGTTCTCATTAGTTTCGCTCACTCTCGAAATCAAGCATTTTACAACAGGTTGGAGCACCCTGTATCTCAGCACAAGAATAAGATAGGGAAGAATTCTAAGGATCATTTTGACTGCCTCCAGAAGTTAGATCAGATGACCAATGCAATTTGGTGCTAGGCCTTTCCCTTTAGGTTTTACCCCAACAATGTTTTCATTAGTTTCGCTCACTCTCGAAATCAAGCATTTTACAGCAGGTTGGAGCACCCTGTATCTCAGCACAAGAATAAGATAGGGAAGAATTCAAAGAATCATTTTGACTGCCTCCAGAAGTTAGATCAGATGACCAATGCAATTTGGTGCTTGGCCTTTCCCTTTAGGTTTTAACCCAACAATGTTCTCATTAGTTTCGCTCACTCTCGAAATCAAGCATTTTACAGCAGGTTGGAGCACCCTGTATCTCAGCACAAGAATAAGATAGGGAAGAATTCTAAGGATCATTTTGACTGCCTGCAGAAGTTAGATCAGATGACCAATGCAATTTGGTGCTTGGCCTTTCCCTTTAGGTTTTACCCCAACAATGTTTTCATTAGTTTCGCTCACTCTCGAAATCAAGCATTTTACAGCAGGTTGGAGCACCCTGTATCTCAGCACAAGAATAAGATAGGGAAGAATTCAAATACTCATTTTGACTGCCTCCAGAAGTTAGATCACATGTGCAATGCAATTTGGTGCTAGGCCTTTCCGTTTAGGTTTTACCCGAACAAAGTTTTCATTAGTTTCGCTCACTCTCGAAATCAAGCATTTTACAGCAGGTTGGAGCACCCTGTATCTCAGCACAAGAATAAGATAGGGAAGAATTCTAAGGATCAGTTTAGCTATATGCAGAAGTTAGATCAGATGACCAATGAAATTTGGTGCTTGGCCTTTCCCTTTAGGTTTTAACCCAACAATGTTCTCATTAGTTTCGCTCACTCTCGAAATCAAGCATTTTACAGCAGGTTGGAGCACCCTGTATCTCAGCACAAGAATAAGATAGGGAAGAATTCAAATACTCATTTTGACGGCCTCCAGAAGTTAGATCAGATGTCCAATGCAATTTGGTGCTAGGCCTTTCCCTTTAGGTTTTACCCCAACAATGTTTTCATTAGTTTCGCTCACTCTCGAAATCAAGCATTTTACAGCAGGATGGAGCACCCTGTATCTCAGCACAAGAATAAGATAGGGAAGAATTCTAAGGATCATTTTGACTGCCTCCAGAAGTTAGATCAGATGACCAATGCAATTTGGTGTTAGGCCTTTCCCTTTAGGTTTTACCCAACAATGTTTTCATTAGTTTCGCTCACTCTCGAAATCAAGCATTTTACAGCAGCGTGGAGCACCCTGTATCTCTGCAGGGGAAAAAATAGGGAAGAATTCACTTACTGATTTTGACGGCCTCCAGAAGTTAGATCAGATGACCAATGCAATTTGCAGCTATTCCTTTCCCTTTAAGTTTCACTCCAACAATGTTCTCATTAGTTTCGCTCACTCTCGAAATCAAGCATTTTACGGCACGAAGGAGCACCCTGTATCTCAGCACAAGAATAAGATAAGGAAGAATTCTAAGGATCATTTTGACTGCCTCCAGAAGTTAGATCAGATGGCCAATGCAATTGGTGTTAGGCCTTTCCCTTTAGGTTTTACCCGAACAAAGTTTTCATTAGTTTCGCTCACTCTCGAAATCAAGCATTTTACAGCAGGTTGGAGCACCCTGTATCTCAGCACAAGAATAAGATAGGGAAGAATTCAAATACTCATTTTGACTGCCTCCAGAAGTTAGATCAGATGGCCAATGCAATTTGGTGCTTGGCCTTTCCCTTTAGGTTTTACCCCAACAATGTTTCATTAGTTTCGCTCACTCTCGAAATCAAGCATTTTACAGCAGGTTGGAGCACCCTGTATCTCAGCACAAGAATAAGATAGGGAAGAATTCAAGGATCATTTTGACTGCCTGCAGAAGTTAGATCAGATGGCCAATGCAATTTGGTGTTAGGCCTTTCCCTCTAGGTTTTACCCCAACAATGTTTTCATTAGTTTCGCTCACTCTCGAAATCAAGCATTTTACAGCAGGTTGGAGCACCCTGTATCTCAGCACAAGAATAAGATAGGGAAGAATTCTAAGGATCATTTTGACGGCCTCCAGAAGTTAGATCAGATGACCAATGAAATTTGGTGATTGGCCTTTCCCTTTAGGTTTTAACCCAACAATGTTCTCATTAGTTTCGCTCACTCTCGAAATCAAGCATTTTACAGCAGGTTGGAGCACCCTGTATCTCAGCACAAGAATAAGATAGGGAAGAATTCTAAGGATCAGTTTGGCTATATGCAGAAGTTAGATCAGATGACCAATGCAATTTGGTGCTTGGCCTTTCCCTTTAGGTTTTAACCCAACAATGTTCTCATTAGTTTCGCTCACTCTCGAAATCAAGCATTTTACAGCAGGTTGGAGCACCCTGTATCTCAGCACAAGAATAAGATAGGGAAGAATTCAAATACTCATTTTGACGGCCTCCAGAAGTTAGATCAGATGTCCAATGCAATTTGGTGCTAGGCCTTTCCCTTTAGGTTTTACCCCAACAATGTTTTCATTAGTTTCGCTCACTCTCGAAATCAAGCATTTTACAGCAGGTTGGAGCACCCTGTATCTCAGCACAAGAATAAGATAGGGAAGAATTCTAAGGATCATTTTGACTGCCTCCAGAAGTTAAATCAGATGGCCAATGCAATTGGTGTTAGGCCTTTCCCTTTAGGTTTTACCCCAACAATGTTTTCATTAGTTTCGCTCACTCTCGAAATCAAGCATTTTACAGCAGCGTGGAGCACCCTGTATCTCTGCAGGGGAAAAAATAGGGAAGAATTCACTTACTGATTTTGACGGCCTCCAGAAGTTAGATCAGATGACCAATGCAATTTGGTGCTATGGCCTTTCCCTTTAAGTTTCACCCAACAATGTTCTCATTAGTTTCGCTCACTCTCGAAATCAAGCATTTTACAGCACGTTGGAGCACCCTGTATCTCAGCACAAGAATAAGATAGGGAAGAATTCTAAGGATCATTTTGACTGCCTCCAGAAGTTAGATCAGATGGCCAATGCAATTTGGTGTTAGGCCTTTCCCTTTAGGTTTTACCCCAACAATGTTTTCATTAGTTTCGCTCACTCTCGAAATCAAGCATTTTACAGCAGGTTGGAGCACCCTGTATCTCAGCACAAGAATAAGATAGGGAAGAATTCAAATACTCATTTTGACTGCCTCCAGAAGTTAGATCAGATGGCCAATGTAATTTGGTGTTAGGCCTTTCCCTCTAGGTTTTACCCCCACAATGTTTTCATTAGTTTCGCTCACTCTCGAAATCAAGCATTTTACAGCAGGTTGGAGCACCCTGTATCTCAGCACAAGAATAAGATAGGGAAGAATTCAAATACTCATTTTGACTGCCTCCAGAAGTTAGATCAGATGGCCAATGCAATTTGGTGCTTGGCCTTTCCCTTTAGGTATTAACCCAACAATGTTCTCATTAGTTTCGCTCACTCTCGAAATCAAGCATTTTACAGCAGGTTGGAGCACCCTGTATCTCAGCACAAGAATAAGATAGGGAAGAATTCTAAGGATCATTTTGACTGCCTCCAGAAGTTAGATTAGATGGCCAATGCAATTGGTGTTAGGCCTTTCCCTTTAGGTTTTACCCCAACAAAGTTTTCATTAGTTTCGCTCACTCTCGAAATCAAGCATTTTACAGCAGGTTGGAGCACCCTGTATCTCAGCACAAGAATAAGATAGGGAAGAATTCTAAGGATCAGTTTAGCTATATGCAGAAGTTAGATCAGATGACCAATGAAATTTGGTGCTAGGCCTTTCCCTTTAGGTTTTACCCCAACAATGTTCTCATTAGTTTCGCTCACTCTCGAAATCAAGCATTTTACAGCAGGTTGGAGCACCCTGTATCTCAGCACAAGAATAAGATAGGGAAGAATTCTAAGGATCAGTTTAGCTATATGCAGAAGTTAGATCAGATGACCAATGCAATTTGGTGCTTGGCCTTTCCCTTTAGGTTTTAACCCAACAATGTTCTCATTAGTTTCGCTCACTCTCGAAATCAAGCATTTTACAGCAGGTTGGAGCACCCTGTATCTCAGCACAAGAATAAGATAGGGAAGAATTCAAATACTCATTTTGACGGCCTCCAGAAGTTAGATCAGATGACCAATGCAATTTGGTGCTAGGCCTTTCCCTTTAGGTTTTACCCCAACAATGTTTTCATTAGTTTCGCTCACTCTCGAAATCAAGCATTTTACAGCAGCGTGGAGCACCCTGTATCTCTGCAGGGGAAAAAATAGGGAAGAATTCACTTACTCATTTTGACGGCCTCCAGAAGTTAGATCAGATGACCAATGCAATTTGGTGCTTGGCCTTTCCCTTTAGGTTTTAACCCAACAATGTTCTCATTAGTTTCGCTCACTCTCGAAATCAAGCATTTTACAGCACGAAGGAGCACCCTGTATCTCAGCACAAGAATAAGATAAGGAAGAATTCTAAGGATCATTTTGACTGCCTCCAGAAGTTAGATCAGATGGCCAATGCAATTGGTGTTAGGCCTTTCCCTTTAGGTTTTACCCGAACAAAGTTTTCATTAGTTTCGCTCACTCTCGAAATCAAGCATTTTACAGCAGGTTGGAGCACCCTGTATCTCAGCACAAGAATAAGATAGGGAAGAATTCAAGGACTCATTTTGACTATGCCTCCAGAAGTTAGATCAGATGACCAATGCAATTTGGTGCTTGGCCTTTCCCTTTAGGTTTTACCGAACAATGTTCTCATTAGTTTCGCTCACTCTCGAAATCAAGCATTTTACAGCAGGTTGGAGCACCCTGTATCTCAGCACAAGAATAAGATAGGGAAGAATTCAAATACTCATTTTGACTGCCTGCAGAAGTTAGATCAGATGGCCAATGCAATTTGGTGTTAGGCCTTTCCCTCTAGGTTTTACCCCAACAATGTTTTCATTAGTTTCGCTCACTCTCGAAATCAAGCATTTTACAGCAGGTTGGAGCACCCTGTATCTCAGCACAAGAATAAGATAGGGAAGAATTCAAATACTCATTTTGACTGCCTCCAGAAGTTAGATCAGATGACCAATGCAATTTGGTGCTTGGCCTTTCCCTTTAGGTTTTAACCCAACAATGTTCTCATTAGTTTCGCTCACTCTCGAAATCAAGCATTTTACAGCAGGTTGGAGCACCCTGTATCTCAGCACAAGAATAAGATAGGGAAGAATTCTAAGGATCATTTTGACTGCCTCCAGAAGTTAAATCAGATGGCCAATGCAATTTGGTGTTAGGCCTTTCCCTTTAGGTTTTACCCCAACAATGTTTTCATTAGTTTCGCTCACTCTCGAAATCAAGCATTTTACAGCATGATGGAGCACGCTGTATTTCAGCAGAGGAAAGCGGTAGGGAAGAATTCAAATACTCATTTTGACTGCCTCCAGAAGTTAGATCACATGTGCAATGCAATTTGGTGCTAGGCCTTTCCGTTTAGGTTTTACCCGAACAAAGTTTTCATTAGTTTCGCTCACTCTCGAAATCAAGCATTTTACAGCAGGTTGGAGCACCCTGTATCTCAGCACAAGAATAAGATAGGGAAGAATTCTAAGGATCAGTTTAGCTATATGCAGAAGTTAGATCAGATGACCAATGCAATTTGGTGCTTGGCCTTTCCCTTTAGGTTTTAACCCAACAATGTTCTCATTAGTTTCGCTCACTCTCGAAATCAAGCATTTTACAGCAGGTTGGAGCACCCTGTATCTCAGCACAAGAATAAGATAGGGAAGAATTCAAATACTCATTTTGACTGCCTCCAGAAGTTAGATCAGATGGCCAATGCAATTTGGTGCTTGGCCTTTCCCTTTAGGTTTTAACCCAACAATGTTCTCATTAGTTTCGCTCACTCTCGAAATCAAGCATTTTACAGCAGGTTGGAGCACCCTGTATCTCAGCACAAGAATAAGATAGGGAAGAATTCTAAGGATCATTTTGACTGCCTCCAGAAGTTAGATCAGATGGCCAATGCAATTGGTGTTAGGCCTTTCCCTTTAGGTTTTACCCCAACAATGTTTTCATTAGTTTCGCTCACTCTCGAAATCAAGCATTTTACAGCAGGTTGGAGCACCCTGTATCTCAGCACAAGAATAAGATAGGGAAGAATTCTAAGGATCATTTTGACGGCCTCCAGAAGTTAGATCAGATGACCAATGCAATTTGGTGTTAGGCCTTTCCCTTTAGGTTTTACCCCAACAATGTTTTCATTAGTTTCGCTCACTCTCGAAATCAAGCATTTTACAGCAGGTTGGAGCACCCTGTATCTCAGCACAAGAATAAGATAGGGAAGAATTCAAATACTCATTTTGACTGCCTCCAGAAGTTAGATCAGATGACCAATGCAATTTGGTGCTTGGCCTTTCCCTTTAGGTTTTAACCCAACAATGTTCTCATTAGTTTCGCTCACTCTCGAAATCAAGCATTTTACAGCAGGTTGGAGCACCCTGTATCTCAGCACAAGAATAAGATAGGGAAGAATTCAAATACTCATTTTGACTGCCTCCAGAAGTTAGATCAGATGGCCAATGCAATTTGGTGCTAGGCCTTTCCCTTTAGGTTTTACCCCAACAATGTTTTCATTAGTTTCGCTCACTCTCGAAATCAAGCATTTTACAGCAGGTTGGAGCACCCTGTATCTCAGCACAAGAATAAGATAGGGAAGAATTCTAAGAATCATTTTGACTGCCTCCAGAAGTTAGATCAGATGACCAATGCAATTTGGTGCTTGGCCTTTCCCTTTAGGTTTAACCCAACAATGTTCTCATTAGTTTCGCTCACTCTCGAAATCAAGCATTTTACAGCAGGTTGGAGCACCCTGTATCTCAGCACAAGAATAAGATAGGGAAGAATTCTAAGGATCAGTTTAGCTATATGCAGAAGTTAGATCAGATGACCAATGCAATTTGGTGCTTGGCCTTTCCCTTTAGGTTTTACCCGAACAAAGTTTTCATTAGTTTCGCTCACTCTCGAAATCAAGCATTTTACAGCAGGTTGGAGCACCCTGTATCTCAGCACAAGAATAAGATAGGGAAGAATTCAAATACTCATTTTGACTGCCTCCAGAAGTTAGATCAGATGACCAATGCAATTTGGTGCTTGGCCTTTCCCTTTAGGTTTTAACCCAACAATGTTTTCATTAGTTTCGCTCACTCTCGAAATCAAGCATTTTACAGCAGGTTGGAGCACCCTGTATCTCAGCACAAGAATAAGATAGGGAAGAATTCAAATACTCATTTTGACTGCCTCCAGAAGTTAGATCAGATGGCCAATGCAATTTGGTGCTTGGCCTTTCCCTTTAGGTTTTAACCCAACAATGTTCTCATTAGTTTCGCTCACTCTCGAAATCAAGCATTTTACAGCAGGTTGGAGCACCCTGTATCTCAGCACAAGAATAAGATAGGGAAGAATTCTAAGGATCATTTTGACGGCCTCCAGAAGTTAGATCAGATGGCCAATGCAATTTGGTGTTAGGCCTTTCCCTTTAGGTTTTACCCCAACAATGTTTTCATTAGTTTCGCTCACTCTCGAAATCAAGCATTTTACAGCAGGTTGGAGCACCCTGTATCTCAGCACAAGAATAAGATAGGGAAGAATTCTAAGGATCATTTTGACGGCCTCCAGAAGTTAGATCAGATGACCAATGCAATTTGGTGTTAGGCATTTCCCTTAAGGTTTTACCCCAACAATGCTTTCATTAGTTTCGCTCACTCTCGAAATCAAGCATTTTACAGCAGGTTGGAGCACCCTGTATCTCAGCACAAGAATAAGATAGGGAAGAATTCAAATATCATTTTGACTGCCTCCAGAAGTTAGATCAGATGGCCAATGCAATTTGGTGTTAGGCCTTTCCCTTTAGGTTTTACCCCAACAATGTTTTCATTAGTTTCGCTCACTCTCGAAATCAAGCATTTTACAGCATGATGGAGCACCCTGTATCTCAGCACAGGAAAAGATAGGGAAGAATTCAAACACTCATTTTGACTGCCTCCAGAAGTTAGATCAGATGTGCAATGCAATTTGGTGCTAGGCCTTTCCCTTTAGGTTTTACCCGAACAAAGTTTTCATTAGTTTCGCTCACTCTCGAAATCAAGCATTTTACAGCAGGTTGGAGCACCCTGTATCTCAGCACAAGAATAAGATAGGGAAGAATTCAAATACTCATTTTGACTGCCTCCAGAAGTTAGATCAGATGACCAATGCAATTTGGTGCTTGGCCTTTCCCTTTAGGTTTTAACCCAACAATGTTCTCATTAGTTTCGCTCACTCTCGAAATCAAGCATTTTACAGCAGGTTGGAGCACCCTGTATCTCAGCACAAGAATAAGATAGGGAAGAATTCAAGGATCAGTTTTGATGCAGAAGTTAGATCAGATGACCAATGCAATTTGGTGATTGGCCTTTCCCTTTAGGTTTTAACCCAACAATGTTCTCATTAGTTTCGCTCACTCTCGAAATCAAGCATTTTACAGCAGGTTGGAGCACCCTGTATCTCAGCACAAGAATAAGATAGGGAAGAATTCAAATACTCATTTTGACTGCCTGCAGAAGTTAGATCAGATGGCCAATGCAATTTGGTGCTAGGCCTTTCCCTTTAGGTTTTACCCCAACAATGTTTTCATTAGCTACGCTCACTCTCGAAATCAAGCATTTTACAGCAGGTTGGAGCACCCTGTATCTCAGCACAAGAATAAGATAGGGAAGAATTCTAATGATCATTTTGACTGCCTCCAGAAGTTAGATCAGATGACCAATGCAATTTGGTGATTGGCCTTTCCCTTTAGGTTTTAACCCAACAATGTTCTCATTAGTTTCGCTCACTCTCGAAATCAAGCATTTTACAGCAGGTTGGAGCACCCTGTATCTCAGCACAAGAATAAGATAGGGAAGAATTCTAAGAATCATTTTGACTGCCTCCAGAAGTTAAATCAGATGGCCAATGCAATTGGTGTTAGGCCTTTCCCTTTAGGTTTTACCCCAACAATGTTTTCATTAGTTTCGCTCACTCTCGAAATCAAGCATTTTACAGCATGATGGAGCACGCTGTATTTCAGCAGAGGAAAGCGGTAGGGAAGAATTCAAATACTCATTTTGACTGCCTCCAGAAGTTAGATCACATGTGCAATGCAATTTGGTGCTAGGCCTTTCCGTTTAGGTTTTACCCGAACAAAGTTTTCATTAGTTTCGCTCACTCTCGAAATCAAGCATTTTACAGCAGGTTGGAGCACCCTGTATCTCAGCACAAGAATAAGATAGGGAAGAATTCAAATACTCATTTTGACGGCCTCCAGAAGTTAGATCAGATGACCAATGCAATTTGGTGCTTGGCCTTTCCCTTTAGGTTTTAACCCAACAATGTTCTCATTAGTTTCGCTCACTCTCGAAATCAAGCATTTTACAGCAGGTTGGAGCACCCTGTATCTCAGCACAAGAATAAGATAGGGAAGAATTCAAATACTCATTTTGACTGCCTCCAGAAGTTAGATCAGATGGCCAATGCAATTTGGTGCTAGGCCTTTCCCTTTAGGTTTTACCCAACAATGTTTTCATTAGTTTCGCTCACTCTCGAAATCAAGCATTTTACAGCAGGTTGGAGCACCCTGTATCTCAGCACAAGAATAAGATAGGGAAGAATTCTAAGGATCATTTTGACGGCCTCCAGAAGTTAGATCAGATGGCCAATGCAATTTGGTGTTAGGCCTTTCCCTTTAGGTTTTACCCCAACAATGTTTTCATTAGTTTCGCTCACTCTCGAAATCAAGCATTTTACAGCATGATGGAGCACCCTGTATCTCAGCACAAGAATAAGATAGGGAAGAATTCAAATACTCATTTTGACTGCCTCCAGAAGTTAGATCAGATGGCCAATGAAATTTGGTGCTAGGCCTTTCCGTTTAGGTTTTACCCGAACAAAGTTTTCATTAGTTTCGCTCACTCTCGAAATCAAGCATTTTACAGCAGCGTGGAGCACCCTGTATCTCTGCAGGGGAAAAAATAGGGAAGAATTCACTTACTCATTTTGACGGCCTCCAGAAGTTAGATCAGATGACCAATGCAATTTGGTGCTTGGCCTTTCCCTTTAGGTTTTAACCCAACAATGTTCTCATTAATTTCGCTCACTCTCGAAATCAAGCATTTTACAGCAGGTTGGAGCACCCTGTATCTCAGCACAAGAATAAGATAGGGAAGAATTCTAAGGATCATTTTGACTGCCTCCAGAAGTTAGATCAGATGGCCAATGCAATTTGGTGCTAGGCCTTTCCCTTTAGGTTTTACCCCAACAATGTTTTCATTAGCTTCGCTCACTCTCGAAATCAAGCATTTTACAGCAGGTTGGAGCACCCTGTATCTCAGCACAAGAATAAGATAGGGAAGAATTCAAATACTCATTTTGACTGCCTCCAGAAGTTAGATCAGATGACCAATGCAATTTGGTGCTTGGCCTTTCCCTTTAGGTTTTAACCCAACAATGTTCTCATTAATTTCGCTCACTCTCGAAATCAAGCATTTTACAGCAGGTTGGAGCACCCTGTATCTCAGCACAAGAATAAGATAGGGAAGAATTCTATGGATCATTTTGACAGCCTCCAGAAGTTAGATCAGATGACCAATGCAATTTGGTGCTTAGGCCTTTCCTTTAGGTTTTACCCCAACAATGTTTTCATTAGTTTCGCTCACTCTCGAAATCAAGCATTTTACAGCAGGTTGGAGCACCCTGTATCTCAGCACAAGAATAAGATAGGGAAGAATTCAAATACTCATTTTGACTGCCTCCAGAAGTTAGATCAGATGACCAATGCAATTTGGTGTTAGGCCTTTCCCTTTAGGTTTTACCCCAACAATGTTTTCATTAGTTTCGCTCACTCTCGAAATCAAGCATTTTACAGCAGGTTGGAGCACCCTGTATCTCAGCACAAGAATAAGATAGGGAAGAATTCAAATACTCATTTTGACTGCCTCCAGAAGTTAGATCAGATGACCAATGCAATTTGGTGCTTGGCCTTTCCCTTTAGGTTTTAACCCAACAATGTTCTCATTAGTTTCGCTCACTCTCGAAATCAAGCATTTTACAGCAGGTTGGAGCACCCTGTATCTCAGCACAAGAATAAGATAGGGAAGAATTCTAAGGATCATTTTGACGGCCTCCAGAAGTTAGATCAGATGGCCAATGCAATTTGGTGTTAGGCCTTTCCCTTTAGGTTTTACCCCAACAATGTTTTCATTAGTTTCGCTCACTCTCGAAATCAAGCATTTTACAGCAGGTTGGAGCACCCTGTATCTCAGCACAAGAATAAGATAGGGAAGAATTCTAAGGATCATTTTGACGGCCTCCAGAAGTTAGATCAGATGGCCAATGCAATTTGGTGTTAGGCCTTTCCCTTTAGGTTTTACCCCAACAATGTTTTCATTAGTTTCGCTCACTCTCGAAATCAAGCATTTTACAGCACGATGGAGCACCCTGTATCTCAGCACAAGAATAAGATAGGGAAGAATTCAAATACTCATTTTGACTGCCTCCAGAAGTTAGATCAGATGTGCAATGCAATTTGGTGCTAGGCCTTTCCGTTTAGGTTTTACCCGAACAAAGTTTTCATTAGTTTCGCTCACTCTCGAAATCAAGCATTTTACAGCAGGTTGGAGCACCCTGTATCTCAGCACAAGAATAAGATAGGGAAGAATTCAAATACTCATTTTGACTGCCTCCAGAAGTTAGATCAGATGACCAATGCAATTTGGTGCTTGGCCTTTCCCTTTAGGTTTTAACCCAACAATGTTCTCATTAGTTTCGCTCACTCTCGAAATCAAGCATTTTACAGCAGGTTGGAGCACCCTGTATCTCAGCACAAGAATAAGATAGGGAAGAATTCTAAGGATCATTTTGACTGCCTCCAGAAGTTAGATCAGATGGCCAATGCAATTTGGTGTTAGGCCTTTCCCTTTAGGTTTTACCCCAACAATGTTTTCATTAGTTTCGCTCACTCTCGAAATCAAGCATTTTACAGCAGGTTGGAGCACCCTGTATCTCAGCACAAGAATAAGATAGGGAAGAATTCTAAGGATCATTTTGACTGCCTCCAGAAGTTAGATCAGATGACCAATGCAATTTGGTGTTAGGCCTTTCCCTTTAGGTTTTACCCCAACAATGCTTTCATTAGTTTCGCTCACTCTCGAAATCAAGCATTTTACAGCAGGTTGGAGCACCCTGTATCTCAGCACAAGAATAAGATAGGGAAGAATTCTAAGGATCATTTTGACGGCCTCCAGAAGTTAGATCAGATGGCCAATGCAATTTGGTGTTAGGCCTTTCCCTCTAGGTTTTACCCCAACAATGTTTTCATTAGTTTCGCTCACTCTCGAAATCAAGCATTTTACAGCATGATGGAGCACGCTGTATTTCAGCAGAGAATAAGTAGGGAAGAATTCAAATACTCATTTTGACTGCCTCCAGAAGTTAGATCACATGTGCAATGCAATTTGGTGCTAGGCCTTTCCGTTTAGGTTTTACCCGAACAAAGTTTTCATTAGTTTCGCTCACTCTCGAAATCAAGCATTTTACAGCAGGTTGGAGCACCCTGTATCTCAGCACAAGAATAAGATAGGGAAGAATTCAAATACTCATTTTGACTGCCTCCAGAAGTTAGATCAGATGGCCAATGCAATTTGGTGCTTGGCCTTTCCCTTTAGGTTTTACCCCAACAATGTTCTCATTAGCTACGCTCACTCTCGAAATCAAGCATTTTACAACAGGTTGGAGCACCCTGTATCTCAGCACAAGAATAAGATAGGGAAGAATTCAATGACTCAGTTTTTGATGCCTCCAGTTAGATCAGATGACCAATGAAATTTGGTGCTTGGCCTTTCCCTTTAGGTTTTAACCCAACAATGTTCTCATTAGTTTCGCTCACTCTCGAAATCAAGCATTTTACAGCAGGTTGGAGCACCCTGTATCTCAGCACAAGAATAAGATAGGGAAGAATTCAAATACTCATTTTGACTGCCTCCAGAAGTTAGATCAGATGGCCAATGCAATTTGGTGCTAGGCCTTTCCCTTTAGGTTTTACCCCAACAATGTTTTCATTAGTTTCGCTCACTCTCGAAATCAAGCATTTTACAGCAGGTTGGAGCACCCTGTATCTCAGCACAAGAATAAGATAGGGAAGAATTCTAAGATATCATTTTGACTGCCTCCAGAAGTTAGATCAGATGGCCAATGCAATTTGGTGCTTGGCCTTTCCCTTTAGGTTTTAACCCAACAATGTTCTCATTAGTTTCGCTCACTCTCGAAATCAAGCATTTTACAGCAGGTTGGAGCACCCTGTATCTCAGCACAAGAATAAGATAGGGAAGAATTCTAAGGATCATTTTGAGCCTGCAGAAGTTAGATCAGATGACCAATGCAATTTGGTGCTTGGCCTTTCCCTTTAGGTTTTACCCCAACAATGTTTTCATTAGTTTCGCTCACTCTCGAAATCAAGCATTTTACAGCAGGTTGGAGCACCCTGTATCTCAGCACAAGAATAAGATAGGGAAGAATTCAAATACTCATTTTGACTGCCTCCAGAAGTTAGATCAGATGACCAATGCAATTTGGTGCTAGGCCTTTCCCTTTAGGTTTTACCCCCACAATGTTTTCATTAGTTTCGCTCACTCTCGAAATCAAGCATTTTACAGCAGGTTGGAGCACCCTGTATCTCAGCACAAGAATAAGATAGGGAAGAATTCAAATACTCATTTTGACTGCCTCCAGAAGTTAGATCAGATGGCCAATGCAATTTGGTGCTTGGCCTTTCCCTTTAGGTTTTACCCAACAATGTTCTCATTAGTTTCGCTCACTCTCGAAATCAAGCATTTTACAGCAGGTTGGAGCACCCTGTATCTCAGCACAAGAATAAGATAGGGAAGAATTCTAAGGATCAGTTTGCGGCCTGCAGAAGTTAGATCAGATGACCAATGCAATTTGGTGATTGGCCTTTCCTTTAGGTTTTAACCCAACAATGTTCTCATTAGTTTCGCTCACTCTCGAAATCAAGCATTTTACAGCAGGTTGGAGCACCCTGTATCTCAGCACAAGAATAAGATAGGGAAGAATTCAAATACTCATTTTGACTGCCTCCAGAAGTTAGATCAGATGGCCAATGCAATTTGGTGCTAGGCCTTTCCCTTTAGGTTTTACCCAACAATGTTTTCATTAGTTTCGCTCACTCTCGAAATCAAGCATTTTACAGCAGGTTGGAGCACCCTGTATCTCAGCACAAGAATAAGATAGGGAAGAATTCAATGATCATTTTGAGCCTCCAGAAGTTAGATCAGATGACCAATGCAATTTGGTGTTGCCTTTCCCTTTAGGTTTTAACCCAACAATGTTCTCATTAGTTTCGCTCACTCTCGAAATCAAGCATTTTACAGCAGGTTGGAGCACCCTGTATCTCAGCACAAGAATAAGATAGGGAAGAATTCAAATACTCATTTTGACTGCCTCCAGAAGTTAGATCAGATGGCCAATGCAATTTGGTGCTAGGCCTTTCCCTTTAGGTTTTACCCCAACAATGTTTTCATTAGTTTCGCTCACTCTCGAAATCAAGCATTTTACAGCATGATGGAGCACCCTGTATTTCAGCACAAGAATAAGATAGGGAAGAATTCAAATACTCATTTTGACTGCCTCCAGAAGTTAGATCACATGTGCAATGCAATTTGGTGCTAGGCCTTTCCGTTTAGCTTTTACCCGAACAAAGTTTTCATTAGTTTCGCTCACTCTCGAAATCAAGCATTTTACAGCAGGTTGGAGCACCCTGTATCTCAGCACAAGAATAAGATAGGGAAGAATTCAAATAGTCATTTTGACGGCCTCCAGAAGTTAGATCAGATGACCAATGAAATTTGGTGCTTGGCCTTTCCCTTTAGGTTTTAACCCAACAATGTTCTCATTAGTTTCGCTCACTCTCGAAATCAAGCATTTTACAGCAGGTTGGAGCACCCTGTATCTCAGCACAAGAATAAGATAGGGAAGAATTCAAATGACTCATTTTGAGCCTGCAGAAGTTAGATCAGATGACCAATGAAATTTGGTGCTTGGCCTTTCCCTTTAGGTTTTAACCCAACAATGTTCTCATTAGTTTCGCTCACTCTCGAAATCAAGCATTTTACAGCAGGTTGGAGCACCCTGTATCTCAGCACAAGAATAAGATAGGGAAGAATTCAAGAATCATTTTGACTGCCTCCAGAAGTTAGATCAGATGACCAATGCAATTTGGTGTTGGCCTTTCCCTTTAGGTTTTACCCCAACAATGTTTTCATTAGTTTCGCTCACTCTCGAAATCAAGCATTTTACAGCATGATGGAGCACGCTGTATCTCAGCACAAGAATAAGATAGGGAAGAATTCAAATACTCATTTTGACTGCCTCCAGAAGTTAGATCAGATGTGCCAATGCAATTTGGTGCTAGGCCTTTCCCTTTAGGTTTTACCCAACAATGTTTTCATTAGTTTCGCTCACTCTCGAAATCAAGCATTTTACAGCAGGTTGGAGCACCCTGTATCTCAGCACAAGAATAAGATAGGGAAGAATTCAAAGGATCATTTTGACTGCCTGCAGAAGTTAGATCAGATGACCAATGAAATTTGGTGATAGGCCTTTCCCTTTAGGTTTTAACCCAACAATGTTTTCATTAGTTTCGCTCACTCTCGAAATCAAGCATTTTACAGCAGGTTGGAGCACCCTGTATCTCAGCACAAGAATAAGATAGGGAAGAATTCAAATACTCATTTTGACTGCCTCCAGAAGTTAGATCAGATGGCCAATGCAATTTGGTGCTTGGCCTTTCCCTTTAGGTTTTAACCCAACAATGTTTCATTCATTTCGCTCACTCTCGAAATCAAGCATTTTACAGCAGGTTGGAGCACCCTGTATCTCTGCAGGGAAAAAATAGGGAAGAATTCACTACTCATTTTGACGGCCTCCAGAAGTTAGATCAGATGACCAATGCAATTTGCTATTCCTTTCCCTTTGAGTTTTCACTCCAACAATGTTCTCATTAGTTTCGCTCACTCTCGAAATCAAGCATTTTACAGCAGGTTGGAGCACCCTGTATCTCAGCACAAGAATAAGATAGGAAGAATTCTAAGGATCATTTTGACTGCCTCCAGAAGTTAGATCAGATGGCCAATGCAATTGGTGTTAGGCCTTTCCTTTAGGTTTTACCCCAACAATGTTTTCATTAGTTTCGCTCACTCTCGAAATCAAGCATTTTACAGCAGGTTGGAGCACCCTGTATCTCAGCACAAGAATAAGATAGGGAAGAATTCAAATACTCATTTTGACTGCCTCCAGAAGTTAGATCAGATGACCAATGCAATTTGGTGCTTGGCCTTTCCCTTTAGGTTTTAACCCAACAATGTTCTCATTAGTTTCGCTCACTCTCGAAATCAAGCATTTTACAGCAGGTTGGAGCACCCTGTATCTCAGCACAAGAATAAGATAGGGAAGAATTCAAATACTCATTTTGACTGCCTCCAGAAGTTAGATCAGATGACCAATGCAATTTGGTGCTTGGCCTTTCCCTTTAGGTTTTAACCCAACAATGTTCTCATTAGTTTCGCTCACTCTCGAAATCAAGCATTTTACAGCAGGTTGGAGCACCCTGTATCTCAGCACAAGAATAAGATAGGGAAGAATTCAAGGATCATTTTGACTGCAGAAGTTAGATCAGATGACCAATGAAATTTGGTGCTTGGCCTTTCCCTTTAGGTTTTACCCGAACAAAGTTTTCATTAGTTTCGCTCACTCTCGAAATCAAGCATTTTACAGCAGGTTGGAGCACCCTGTATCTCAGCACAAGAATAAGATAGGGAAGAATTCAAATACTCATTTTGACTGCCTCCAGAAGTTAGATCAGATGACCAATGCAATTTGGTGCTTGGCCTTTCCCTTTAGGTTTTAACCCAACAATGTTTTCATTAGTTTCGCTCACTCTCGAAATCAAGCATTTTACAGCAGGTTGGAGCAC
>WWNC01000369.1:27500-37500 GCA_011125475.1 Melanerpes aurifrons
TTTAAAATTACAAATTTATGAGGTAAAGTAAAATTAAAAGTCAAAAATTTAAATTTAAAATTTAAAATTAAAATTAAAATTTAAAATTAAAATTAAAATTAAAATAAAATTAAATTAAAATTAAAATTAAAATTAAAAAAAATTAAAATTAAAATTTAAAATTTAAAATTTAAAATTAAAATTTAAAATTTAAAAATTAAAATTAAAATTTAAAATTAAAATTAAAATTAAAATTTAAAATTTAAAATTTAAAAAAAATTAAAATTAAAATTAAAATTAAAATTAAAATTAAAATTAAAATTTAAAATTAAAGAGGTAAAATTAAAATTAAAAATTAAAATTTAAAAAAAATTTAAAATTAAAATTTAAAATTTAAAATTAAAATTAAAATTAAAAATTAAAATTAAAATTTAAAATTAAAATTTAAAATTTAAAATTAAAATTAAAATTAAAATTAAAATTAAAAATTTAAAATTAAAATTTAAAATTAAAATTAAAATTAAAAATTAAAATTAAAAAATTAAAATTAAAATAAAAATTAAAATTTAAAATTTAAAATTAAAATTAAAATTAAAATTAAAATTAAAATTAAAATTAAAAATTAAAATTAAAAATTAAAATTAAAATTAAAAATTTAAAATTAAAAATTAAAGTAAAAATTAAGATTAAAATTAAAATTTAAAATTTAAAATTAAAAAATTTAAAATTAAAAAAATTTAAAATTAAAAAAATTTAAAATTAAAAATTAAAATTTAAAATTAAAATTTAAAAATTAAAATTAAATTTAAAATAAAAATTAAAATTAAAATTAAAATTAAAATTAAGGTAAAATTAAAATTAGAAATTAAAATTAAAATTAAAATTAAAATTTAAAAATTAAAAAAAATTAGAAATTTAAAATTTAAAATTAAAATTAAAATTAAAATTAAAATTGAAATTAAAATTAAAATTAAAATTAAAATTAAAATTAAAATTAAAAATTAAAAAAAATTAAATTTAAAAATTAAAATTTAAAATTAAAATTGAAATTAAAATTTAAAATTAAAATTAAAAAAATTAAAATTTAAAATTTAAAAATTAAAATTTAAAATTTAAAATTAAAATTAAATTTAAAATTTAAAATTAAAAAATTAAAATTAAAAAATTAAAATTAAAAAAAATTTAAAATTTAAAATTAAAATTTAAAAAAATTAAAATTTAAAATTAAAAATTAAATTAAAATTAAAATTAAAATTAAAATTAAAATTAAAATTAAAATTAAAATTTAAAATTAAAATTAAAATTAAAATTAAAAATTAAAATTAAAATTAAAATTTAAAAATTAAAATTAAAAAATTTAAAATTAAAATTACAAAATTAAATTAAAAAAAATTAAAATTAAAATTAAAAATTAAAAAATTTAAAATTTAAAATTAAAATTAAAATTAAAATTAAAAATTAAAATTAAAATTTAAAATTAAAATTACAAAATTAAAAAATTAGGTTAAAGGTTAGGGTTAAAATTAGGGTTAAAGTTAGGAAATTAAAAAATTAAAATTAGGGTTAAAATTAAAAAGTTAAAATTAAGGTTAAATTAAAATTAAAATTAGGGTTAGGGTTAAAATTAGGGTTAAAAATTAAAATTAGGGTTAAAATTAAAATTGGGGTTAGGGAATTTAGGGTTGGGAGTTGGGGTTAAAAAATTGGGGTTAAGGTTAGGGTTAAAATTAAAATTAAGGGTTAAAATTAGGGTTAGGAGTAAAAATTAAAAGTTAAGAATTAAAATTAGAAAATTAAATTAAAAATTAAAATTAGGAATTAAAATTAAATTTAAATTTAAGAATTAAAATTACAAAATTAAAATTAAAATTAAAATTAAAGTAAAATTAAAATTTAAAATTAAAATTAAAATTGTTAAAATTAAATTAAAATTAAAATTAAAATTAAAATTAAAATTTAAAATTAAAATTAAAATTAAAATAAAAATTAAAATTAAAATTAAAATTAAAATTTAAAATTAAATTAAAATTAAAATTTAAAATTAAAATTTAAAATTAAAAAATTAAAATTAAAATTAAAATTAAAATTAAAATTAAAATTAAAATTAAAAATTAAATTAAAATTAAAATTAAAATTTAAAATTAAAATTAAAATTAAAATTAAAAATTAAATTAAAATTTAAAATTAAAATTTAAAAATTAAAATTAAAATTTTAAAATTAAAATTAAAATTAAAATTAAAATTAAAATTAAAATTAAAAAATTAAAATTAAAATTTAAAATTAAAATTTAAAATTTAAAAAATTTAAAATTAAAATTAAAATTTAAAATTAAAATTAAAATTTAAAATTAAAATTAAAATTTAAAATTTAAAATTGCAAAATTTAAAATTAAAAAAATTTAAAATTTAAAATTTAAAATTTAAATTAAAATTTAAAATTAAAATTAAAATTAAAATTTAAAATTTAAAATTAAAAAATTAAAATTAAAAATTTAAAATTAAAATTAAAATTAAAATTTTAAAAATTAAAAATTAAAATTTAAAATTAAAATTAAAATTTAAAATTTAAAATTAAAAATTAAAATTTAAAATTAAAATTTAAAAATTTAAAATTAAAATTAAAAATTAAAATTAAAATTAAAATTAAAATTAAGGGTAAAAATTAAAATTAAAATTAAAATAAAAATTAAAATTTAAAATTAAAATTAAAATTAAAATTAAAGGTTAAAATTAGGAATTTAAGGTTAGGAATTAAAATTAAATTTGGATTTAAAATTTAAAATTAAAATTAAGGTTGAAAAAAATTAAAAATTAAAATTAAGGTTAAATTAAAATTTAAAATTAAAATTAAAGGAGTTAAAATTAAAATTAAAATTAGAAAGGATTAAAATTAGGGTTAGGGTTAGAGGTTAAAATTGGGGTTAGGGTTAGGGTTAAAAGGTTAAAAGTTAAAATTAAAATTAAAATTAGGGTTAAAATTAAAATTAAATTAAATTAAAGTTGGGGTTAAGGTTAGGGTTAAAATTAAAATTAAAATTAAATTTAAATTTAAGGTTAAAATTAAAAATTAAGGTTAAAATTAAAATTTAAATTTAAAAATTAAATTAGGGGTTAAAAATTAGAATTTAAAATTAAAATTAAAATTAAAATTAAAATTTAAAATTAAAATTAAAATTAAAATTAAAATTAAAATTTAAAATTTAAAATTTAAAAATTAAAATTAAAAAATTTAAAATTTAAAATTAAAATTTAAAATTAAAATTAAAATTAAAATTTAAAAATTAAAATTAAAATTAAAATTAAAATTAAAATTAAAAATTAAAATTAAAATTAAAAAATTAAAATTACAAATTTAAAATTTAAAATTAAATTAAAATTTAAAATTAAAATTTAAAATTAAAATTTAAAATTAAAATTAAAAAAAATTAAAATTAAAAATTTAAAATTATTAAAATTAAAATTAAAATTAAAATTAAAATTAAAATTAAAATTAAAAATTAAAATTAAAAATAAAATTAAAATTTAAAAATTTAAAGAAATTAAGAAAATTTAAAATTAAAATTTAAAATTAAAATTTAAAATTAAAATTAAAAAATTAAAATTAAAATTTAAAATTTAAAATTAAAATTTAAAATTAAAATTTAAAATTAAAATTTAAAATTAAAATTTAAAATTAAAATTAAATTAAAATTAAAATTAAAATTACAAAAATTAAAATTAAATTAAATTAAAATTAAAATTAAAATTAAAATTAAAAAAAATTAAAAGTAAAATTAAAATTAAAATTAAAATTAAAATTAAAATTAAAATTAAAATTAAAATTTAAATTAAAATTAAAATTAAAATTAAAATTAAATTAAAATTAAAATTAAAATTAAAAAATTAAAATTTAAAAATTAAAAATTAAAATTAAAATTAAAGTTAGGAATTTAAAAGGTTAAATTTGAAATTAGGGTTA
Source organism: Melanerpes aurifrons (assembly GCA_011125475.1). Taxonomy (NCBI): domain Eukaryota; kingdom Metazoa; phylum Chordata; class Aves; order Piciformes; family Picidae; genus Melanerpes; species Melanerpes aurifrons. The sequence continues at coordinate 31,438 of WWNC01000369.1, forward strand.
AAATTAAAATTAAAATTAAAATTAGGGTTAAGGTTGGAGGTTAAAGTTAAAATTAAGGTTAAAATTAGGGTTAGGGTTAAAATTAAAATTAAATTGGGGTTAGGGTTAAAGTTAGGGTTAAATTAAAATTAAAATTAAAATTAAGGGTTAAAGGGTTAAGGTTAAAAGGAAATTAAAATTAAAATTAAAAATTAAAATTAAAAATTAAAATTAAAATTAAAATTAAAATTAAAAATTAAAAATTAAAATTAAAAATTAAAATTAAAATTAAAATTAAAATTAAAAATTAAAATTAAAAATTAGGAATTTAAAGTTAAAATTAAAATTAAAATTAAAATTAAATTAAAATTTAGAATTAAAATTTAAAATTAAAATTTAAAATTTAAAATTTAAAATTTAAAATTTAAAAAAAATTTAAAATTTAAAATTAAAATTAAATTAAATTTAAAATTAAAATTAAAATTAAAATTTAAAATTTTAAAATTAAAATTAAAAATTAAAAATTAAAATTAAAATTTAAAATTAAAAATTAAAATTTAAAATTAAAATTTAAAATTAAAATTAAAATTAAAAATTTTAAAAAAAATTAAAATTAAAATTAAAATAAAATTAAAACAAAAAATTAAAATTACAAATTTAAAATTAAAATTAAAATTTAAAAAATTAAAATTTAAAATTAAAAATTAAAAATTAAAAATTAAAATTAAAATTAAAATTAAAAATTAAAAATTTAAAATTAAAATTTTAAAAAAAATTAAATTTACAAAATTAAAATTAAAAATTAAAAATTTAAAATTAAAATTAAAAATTAAAATTAAAATTAAAATTAAAATTAAAATTAAAATTAAAGGTAAAATTAAAATTAAAATTAAAATTAAAATTTAAAATTAAAATTAAAATTAAATTACAAAATTAAAATTAAAATTAAATTAAATTTAAAATTAAATTAAAAATTAAAATTAAAATTAAAATTAAAATTAAAAAAATTTAAAATTTTAAAATTAAAATTTAAAATTAAAATTAAAATTAAAATTAAAATTAAAATTAAAATTTAAAATTAAAATTAAAAATTAAAAATTAAAAAAATTAAAATTAAAATTAAAATTAAAATTAAAATTAAAATTAAAATTAAAATTTAAAATTTAAAAATTAAAATTAAAATTAAAATTAAAATTAAAAATTAAAATTAAAAATTAAAATTTAAAATTTAAAATTAAAATTAAAATTAAAATTTAAAATTTAAAATTAAAATTACAAAATTAAAATTTAAAATTAAAAAATTAAAAAATTAAAATTAAAAAATTAAAATTAAAATTAAAAATTAAAATTTAAAATTAAAATTAAAATTAAAATTAAAATTAAAATTAAAATTAAAAAAATTAAAAATTAAAATTAAAATTCAAATTAAAATTAAAAATTAAAATTAAAATTAAAAATTAAAATTAAAATTAAAATTAAAATTTAAAATTAAAATTAAAATTAAATTAAAATTAGAAATTAAAATTTAAAATTAAAATTAAAATTAAAATTTAAAATTAAATTTAAAATTAAAATTAAGGGTAAAATTAAATTTAGGAATTTAGAAATTTTAGGAGTTAAAATTAGGAGTTAAATTTAAAATTAAAATTAAAATTAAAAATTAGGGTTAGGGTTAGGGTTAAAAATTTTAAAGTTGGGGTTAGGAGTTAGGGTTGGGGTTAAATTAAGGGTTAGGGTTAAAATTAAAAAATTAAAATTAGAGGGTTAGGGTTAAAATTAAGGTTAGGTTGAAGGGTTAAAATTAAAATTAGGGTTAAAGTTAAGGTTAGGGTTAAGGGTTAGGGTTAAAATTAAGGTTAAAAATTAAAATTAAAGTTAAAGTTAGGAATTAAAATTAAAGTTAAAATTAAAATTAAAAAATTAAAAAATTAAAATTAAAATTAGGAATTTAAAATTAAAATTAAAATTAAAATTTAAAAAATTAAAAATTAAAATTAAAATTTAAAATTTAAAATTAAAATTAAAATTAAAATTAAAATTAAAATTAAAATTAAAATTAAAATTAAAAAATTTAAAATTAAAATTTAAAATTAAAAATTTAAATTAAAATTTAAAATTAAAATTTAAAAATTAAAATTAAAATTAAAATTTAAAATTTAAAATTAAAATTAAAATTAAAATTTAAAATTAAAATTTTAAAATTAAAATTAAAAATTAAAATTAAAATTTAAAATTAAAATTAAAATTAAATTAAAAAATTAAAAATTAAAATTAAAATTAAAATTAAAAATTAAGAATTAAAATTAAAAAATTAAAATTAAAAATTAAAATTAAAATTAAAAATTAAAATTAAAAATTAAAATTAAAAATTTAAAATTCAAAAAATTTAAAAATTTAAAAATTAAAATTTAAAATTAAAATTAAAAAATTAAAATTTAAAATTAAAATTTAAAATTTAAAATTAAAATTAAAATTAAAATTAAAATTAAAAATTTAAAATTAAAATTAAAATTAAAATTAAAATTAAAAATTAAAATTTAAAATTTAAAATTAAAATTAAAATTAAAATTTAAAATTAAAAATTAAAATTTAAAATTTAAAATTAAAATTAAAATTAAAAATTAAAAATTAAAATTAAAATTAAAATTAAAATTTAAAATTAAAAATTAAAATTTAAAATTAAATTAAAATTAAAATTAAAATTTAAAATTAAAATTTAAAATTAAAATTAAAATTAAAATTAAAATTAAAATTAAAAAAATTAAAAAATTAAAATTTAAAATTAAAATTAAAATTAAAAATTTAAAATTAAAATTAAAAATTAAATTAAAATTAAAATTAAATTAAAATTAAAAAAAAATTAAAATTAAAATTAAAATTTAAATTAAAATTAAAATTTAAAATTAAAATTGCAAAATTAAAATTAAAATTAAAATTAAAATTAAAATTAAAATTGAAATTAAAATTAAAATTAAGAAATTAAAATTAAAATTAAAATTAAAATTAAATTAAAAATTAAAATTTAAAATTTAAAATTAAAATTAAAATTAAATTAAAAATTTAAAATTAAAATTAAAATTTAAAATTAAAATTAAAATTAAAATTAAAATTAAAATTTAAAATTAAAATTTAAAATTAAAATTTAAAATTAAAAATTAAAATTTAAAATTAAAATTAAAATTAAAAATTAAAATTAAAAATTTAAAATTAAAAATTAAAATTAAAATTAAAAAATTAAAATTAAAATTAAAATTTAAAATTAAAATTTAAAAATTTAAAATTAAAATTAAAATTTAAAAATTTAAAATTAAATTAAAAGTTAAAATTAAAATTAAAATTAAAATTAAAATTTTAAAATTAAAAATTTAAAATTAAAATTAAAATTAAAATTAAAAATTAAAATTAAAATTAAATTTAAAATTAAAATTAAAAAAATTAAAAATTAAAATTAAAATTAAAATTAAAATTAAAATTAAAATTAAAAGAAAATTAAAATTAAAATTAAAATTAAAATTAAAAAAATTAAAATTAAAATTGAAATTAAATTAAAATTAAAATTTAAAATTTAAAAATTAAAATTAAAATTTAAAATTAAAATTAAAATTAAAAAATTAAAATTAAGAAAATTAAAAATTAAAAATTAAAATTAAAAATTAAAATTAAAATTAAAATTTAAAATTAAAATTAAAAATTAAAATTAAAATTAAAATTAAATTTAAAATTTAAAATTAAAATTAAAATTTAAAATTAAAATTAAAAAATTAAAATTTAAAATTTAAAATTAAAAATTAAAAATTTAAAATTAAATTTAAAATTAAAATTTAAAATTTAAAATTAAAATTAAATTTAAAATTAAAATTAAATTTAAAATTTAAAATTAAAATTAAAAATTAAAATTAAAATTAAAATTAAAAATTAAAATTAAAATTAAAATTAAAAAATTAAAATTATAAAATTAAATTAAAATTAAAATTAAAATTAAAAAAATTTAAAAAAATTAAAATTAAAATTAAAGGTAAAATTAAAATTAAAATTAAAATTAAAATTAAAATTTAAAATTAAACAAAATTTAAAATTAAAAATTAAAATTAAAATTTAAAAAATTAAAATTTTAAAATTAAAATTAAAATTTAAAAATTTAAATTAAAATTTTAAAATTAAAATTAAAATTAAAAATTAAAAAATTTAAAATTAAAATTAAAATTTAAAATTAATTTAAAATTAAAATTAAAAAATTTAAAATTTTAAAATTAAAAATTTTAAAATTTAAAATTAAAATTAAAAAAAATTAAAATTTAAAAATTTAAAAAATTAAAATTAAAATTAGAAATTAAAATTTTAAAAATTTAAAAATTAAAATTAAAATTAAAATTTAAAATTTTAAAATTTAAAATTAAAATTAAAATTAAAAATTAAAGAATTAAAATTAAAAAATTAAAATTAAAATTAAAATTAAAAATTAAAATTAAAATTAAAATTAAAATTTAAAATTAAAAATTAAAATTAAAATTTAAAAATTTAAAATTAAAATTAAAATTAAAAATTAAAATTAAAAATTAAAAATTAAAATTAAAATTAAAAATTAAAATTAAAAAATTTAAAATTTAAAATTAAAAAATTTAAAATTTAAAATTAAAATTAAAATTAAATTAAAAAATTAAAATTTAAAATTTAAAATTTAAAATTTAAAATTAAAATTAAAATTAAAATTTAAAAAATTAAATTAAAATAAAATTAAAAAAATTAAAATTAAAATTAAAATTAAAATTAAAATTTAAATTAAAATTAAAATTAAAATTAAAAATTAAAATTAAAATTAAAATTAAAATTAAAATTTAAAATTAAAATTTAAAATTAGAAATTTAAAATTAAAATTAAAATTAGAAGTAAAATTAAAATTAAAATTAAAATTAAAATTAAAATTAAAATTAAAAATTAAAATTAAAAATTAAAAAAAAATTAAAATTAAAATTAAAATTAAAATTAAAATTAAAATTAAAAATTAAAATTAAATTAAAATTAAAATTAAAATTTTAAAAAATTAAAATTAAAATTTAAAATTTAAAATTAAAAATTAAAAATTAAAATTAAAATTAAAATTTAAAATTAAAAAAATTAAAATTAAAATTTAAAATTTAAAATTAAATTTAAAATTTAAAATTTAAAATTTAGAAAAATTAAGAAAAATTTAAAATTTAAAATTAAAATTAAAATTAAAATTTAAAATTAAAAATTTAAAATTAAAATTAAAATTAAAATTAAAATTTAAAATTAAAATTTAAAATTAAAATTAAAATTAAAATTAAAATTAAAATTAAAATTAAAAATTAAAATTAAAAAATTAAAATTAAAAAAAATTAAAATTAAATTAAAAAAATTTAAAATTAAAAATTAAAATTAAAAATTAAAATTAAAATTAAAATTAAAATTAAAATTTAAAATTTAAAATTAAAATTAAAATTAAAAATTAAAATTAAAATTAAAAATTAAAATTAAAAATTAAATTAAAATTTTAAAATTAAAAATTAAAATTAAAAAATTAAAAATTAAAATTAAAATTTAAAATTAAAATTAAAATTAAAATTTAAAATTTAAAATTAAATTAAAATTTAAAAATTAAAATTAAAAATTAAAAATTAAAATTAAAATTAAAATTTAAAATTAAAATTAAAATTAAAATTAAATTAAAATTAAAATTAAAATTTAAAATTAAAATTTAAAATTAAAATTAAAATTTAAAATTAAAATTTAAAAATTAAAAAAATTAAAATTTAAAATTAAAAATTTAAAATTTAAAATTTAAAATTAAAATTAAAAAAATTTAAAATTAAAATTAAAATTAAAATTAAAATTTAAAATTAAAATTAAAATTAAAATTTAAAATTAAAATTAAAAATTAAAATTTAAAATTTAAAATTAAAATTAAAATTAAAATTAAAATTTAAAATTAAAATTTAAAATTTAAAATTTAAAATTAAAATTAAAATTAAAATTAAAATTAAAATTAAAAAAATTAAAATTAGAATTAAAATTAAAATTTAAATTAAAATTAAAATTAAAATTAAAAAATTAAAAATTTAAAAT